>SDVV010018298.1:0-13790 GCA_016164225.1 Gammarus roeselii
CCGCGGGACTCACAAGTCTCGGGGTTTTGGGAACCCAGGGGACTTGAAAGACCAGGAGGATTTGAGGGTAACCCACTTGGACCCTTTTGGGGCCCTTTGAGACACCTTTGAGACCCTTTGGAACTCTCTTGAGAAACTGAGGGATCCTCTTGAGGCCCCTCTGAGTCCTGGAACCTCCGCATTCCCATCCCAACGCTGTAAAACCCATACACAGAGGAATGTATGAATGTGGAGTGCTTGAGTAGAGAAATTAGTTATTACATTCCACAGCATTGCTGTCGCAGAGGGGTAGAGCCCCGTCGAGGCTGGTCGAGGTGCGTCGAAATCAGTCGAAATATGTTGAGGCAAGTCGAGTTGGGTGCGACGAGCCGAGACTGGCCGAAATGATCCGAGACAAACCGAGACGAGCTGAGACGAGGGGACTCGAAGGACTAGGGGAGCTCCGGGGACCCGGAGGACTTGGGTTACCCTCCGGGATTTGTCGGTCTCTTTTGGGACCCCAGGTACCTCTGCCACCCCACTCCCATTCTAAGATGCTTCAGTGAAAATTTTTACTAATACAGTCCACATGATCACTAGCTCAGAGGGGGAGAGCCACGTTGAGGCTGGTCGAGGTGCGTCGAGATCAGTTGAAACATGTCGAGACGAGCCGAATTGGGCTCAACGAGTCGAGGCTGGCCGAAATGAGTCGAGACAAGCCCAGATGAGCTGAGACGAGGGGACTCGAAGGACCCGGGGAGCTCGTGGGACCCTGTGGGCTTAAATTTTCCCTCCGGGACCTATCGGGCTCCTTGGGACCCGAGAGACCTCTGCCCCCTAAACAATAAGTATGATGTCAATCATCTGAGCAGTTTTTCAGGCCATGATGAACCTGCTCTCTCTTCCCTCGTAACGATACACAATTTAATAGAATAATGCTTGTGTACTTGTGCGAGAGTTCCTGCTTGTAGTTTTATGACTAAGTTTTTTCTTCAGTCCGTGCTCGCTTGCACGTGCGTGGACCATACGTAATTTATGTTGTTGACCATTACCGCGTAACTATTAACCTTGTGGTGCGTTGCGGTTGAAGTTGTTCTGATCCGTGAAGCCGTAGACCTTGTGCCAATTTAGACGATACTATCTGTGCGCACTGACGTGTGTACATATTACTCATGAGGTTCTGAGGGGTTGGAAGCGGGGAATCATTTCGTCTGAGTCTTTATCTTACCCAATTATATAAATTTTACTAAAAATAAACTAGACCGCGTAGCTGTAAACATTGTGTTGCGTTGTTGTAGAAGCTGACTTTGTCCGTGTAGGCGTAAACCATGTACCAATTTAGACGATACTTTCTGCGCACTGGCATGTACATATTACTCATGAGCTTCTGAGGAGTTGAAGGCGAGGATTCGTTTAGTTTCATCTGAGTCTTTATCTTACCTGAATAAATAAATTGTACTAATACAACTAGACCGCTGAGCTGTAAATATTGTGTTGCGTTGCCGTCGAAACTGACTTTGCCCGTGTAGCCGTAAACCTTGTACTAATCTCGACGATGCTACTTGTGCGGACTAGCATACATGTTACTCCTGAAGTTCTAAATGATTTAAGGCGGAGATCCATTCCGTCTAAACATTTTCCTTGTGCGCACCAGCGTGCGTCTGACACGACTGAAATCTTCAATATGTTATAACTTTGACGACGGTGTTTTTCTCGTGTGCCGATGCGTGCGAGCCTACTGGAATCCTTGACCGTCGAACCCTACGAGGGAGCCTATAATGACACACGTTGAGGCTCCGGTAGAAATGAGGCTGAAATCAAATCAAAACCGGGTGACAGCCTATATACGAACACCGACATGAATATCAAAGAAGGTGTTTGTTAATTCATAAATAGCATGCTGACTGTTGTCATTGAATCTAAACTCTCTTTCCTTAGTCCAAGAATTTAGACTATTTTGAAAAAGAATGTGATAATGAGGATAGAACAACAGGACTTGTTTACCGCAGAGCGTATAAAATATCGCCATAACATTTTTCTCTAGAGTTGAACGTTATTTTCAGTAGCTAACTTATAACAAAGTGTATACTACGGGTGATTCAACGTAAATCTGTTTAAATATCCCAGATCGAATTCAGTTGCTGACTTTTGTAATAATTTAATTTCGCATGGCTTGAACGCATTTAGTACTAGACCAACACGTACAATTGTTAGATCTGTCGCTCCAATTGATAATAATTTCATCAACGATGTTAATTGTATAACTTGTGAAGCTGAGATCGTTTTAGATGTCTCCGATCATTACCCTATTTTTATTAAAAAGCTGCATTCTCGTGAACACCGCAACCCGCTTGCAATTACCTACCTTAAACATAGCGACCGTAGTTTTCGACGTTTTAAGAAGACGCTGAGAATTTACAACTTTATTGCTATAATATCCATTGTAAACTCAAATTCTGCTTTACACCGTTCCATTGTTTACTAATTGAGCTGTTTAAGGTGCATTTTCTTTTAAAGCAAAAGAGATGTATCACAAACTAGCTAAGAATCCGTGGATGATAGTGGGCCTAACCTTATAGCAATAACCTATCGTAAATACAGCGACCGTAATATTCAAAACTTAAAGGGGGCGTTGTGAACTTGAAACTTTATAGATATAATATCCACAGTAAACTCAAATGATGCATTCATACAACTCCATTGTCTACTAATTGAGATGTTATGGGCTCATTTCCCTTTAATAACACATGATGGCACCAGGTGTCTCAATAAAAGACTCTACCGTAGATTCAAAAGGATCCCATCACGCATAAACATGAATATAAAAGCTACAAAAATATGTTTACTGAACTGACTAATATCTATTTTGAAAATCATATACAAAATCCTATCCAGACCTCTCAAAGAAATAGAAAAAAAGGATGGACATTATTGGTAACCGGAAAAAAATAACCAGAGGTATTAGAATTAAATTGTTTTTGATGATGTCATCACAGGTCCACAAACTATTTCAAATGCCTTCAATAATTATTTCATTATTATACCTGGTACATTAAAGGAATGTATTATTTGCAATCGAATTTCCAAATCCAATTATTCAGACATTGTTATCCCATAACAGCCTATCTCTAACTCAGTGGACCGGAACGTCAAAAATGGTTTACAAAACAGCCGCAGCATCGGCTGGGATAATACCCCAACCGATGTAATTAAAGCCCGGCATGTGATTATTGTGGCTCCCTTGACCCAACTCATCAATTAGTCACAGCCATAGTACCACATTTTGGTACTTTAGTTTATTGATAGAGAATTGTAAGTTTAGATCCAGTGTCGTGACCCACAAGGCTAGTGAAAGTTGTCAGCATATATTATTAATCAAAGAATGAAGGAGCTGGCTCCACAGAGTGGTATTGCCGGCATGATATTTAAGAAGTGGCTCTAAGGGAATACAATTACTAAATAGAATTCCATTTTTGTCAATTAAGTATGTATACAGCTGTTTCCCCTAGTTAGGAGGGTTGCTAAGTTAGGCTGACACAGAAGTAGTTAGTATGGGTGCATTTTTAAAATTGCACCCCTGTTTTTCGAACAGAGGTGCAATTTTAAATTTGCACCCCGACTTTTCAAAAATGTCTACGGTGTTTTTTGCATGCCCTATTTCACGATCGCCTAGATGAATGACTCAGGTGTGAGCGGTGGTGTTTGATGGTGATTGTATGTGATGGAAATTAGTTTTGATATTATGTAAATATAGGTAAGTATTATTGTAAAAATTATTGTTATAGTTTATTGGATTGGCATATCCGCAAGAGGTGTTGGCCTGGTACATATCGGCCTGGCTGTATGTGTAGGATTTTCTTTTTTTCAGTATAGGGTACTGTAGTATTTAATTGATCTGACTGTATGTGTGGTATATATTTCCTTGTAATAGTATATATTCATGTATATTATTATTAATTTATATCGTATTATTTAGTGGTACTTATAGCGTTGTGATAGGATTTCAACTGGCTGATGCTTTCACTGCTTGCTCATTGTGGTTTTAAGGATGATGACCTGTTATTTATAATGTATTTATATGAATTATAGAGCAAAAACTATAGTACTGGATTAAATTCAACCGCCTTTTATAAGTAATTCACTCTTGTTAGTGACAGTATATCTACAGTATTACACTGATACAGTTTAGGCAGCAGCCACAAAGTATCAGTCAATTGGAACGGTGCCACTGCCTTGCCACGGTGGTAGACCTCTATCCATCACTGTCTCTGGCTCAGATGTTATCTCGAGCCCCCCCTCCACTCGAGACTGACCTCCAATCGCTATATTTAATCTCTACACGTCAGTTTACGGCATTATTAATCACTCGACAACTATATTCCATTAGATTTAGTGCGGGTTCTGTTTGGAGCTGATGAGATATAGATGTATATATCTACGATACCTTAGGTAATCGAGTGCAATTTCAATTGCAGGGTATTTATCGCATTTTCAATGCAAGGCAGGAGGCATTGTATTGCAAATAATTGCAAGTCATGTTGCATAATTGCAATTTCATTACTAGGAATTCGAGTTAAATTAGGAAATTGCAAACAAACATTTATAAGATATATTTTATTGATAATACATTTATAACAAACACATGGGCTAACCAATTATACGAGAACGCATGAACATATACGCGTCCATAAACATGTACATGAACGCGCACATAGATACAGACGCATACACACATATAAAGATAAAAACATTCATATATGCACATATCATGTCGTAGGGGATCAACGTTAGGCCTACTGTTCTGCAAAAAACAACATGTTATCAACTTATATTAGCTAGCTGCGTACCGAGATTGGAATCAGTGTCACGTTGAGTGTAAGTGGAACAAGACGGCTTGTCTTCAAATGAACAACAATGAATGTTCACGTGGCAAAAAATAGTTTGAGTGTCTTGGATGAAGAAATCTCCGAAGATGATATGAGTCGGCTCGAACAACTATTGACTAGTGTTGAATATAATAATTTTCTCTTAATGGGAAATACAAGAATAAAAAGAGTGAGTATATTATTCATATATGGATGAAGAAAAAAGAAAGTAGCAACAAATGTTGAAGCGTTACAGTCGTGTGTAACAAAGTTGAAAGAAAATAGAATGTAAATTTTGAAAATTATATGATCCAAATAGAAAATCATCACGACTGTAATAAAGTTGAGGTTGTGGAAAATAAATTTTGCATGGGAACAAAAGAGATCTGGATTGCATGAAAGAATTTCTCGAGGATGAAGATTAGAATGAATTTGAATTGGGTAATTTTCGAATAAATAAAACCATAGAAAAAACTCAATGCATCTGTGGGATCACGGCGATGAAACAGCCTTCGGGATGCACATCGGAGACATGATGGAGTACCTGAAGGATATTGAGAGGAAATTGAAATATAGTGATGATGGGTGTGGTTGGATGTGCGAATGAAAAAAAAGTGATTGAAAGCATTGAAAAAAAAGTGATTGAAAGCATTGATGGTGCTAGCAAGATCTGTAAATAATATAAATAAAACATTAATATTCCATGTAAATCCCCAATGAAATGTTTCAATTATCCTAAAACTCAGAGGTTAAGCAATAGATTACAATGGAATACATCGTGTCAGTCGGACGTATCAAAGGTATGCTGAAGTCAGTAAAATATGTTTCATGGCATGAAACGATACCATAAACCTATCTCGGGGTAAATGATCTAGATGTGATGCAGATTTGATAGGATATAAATCAGAGTCGGATCAAATCTTGCTCAGTCGTCATTGTGATCCTGTTCTGGAAGGATTGTGTATAGCTTGCGTTGGCAATTTTTCAATGAAAACGGTGAGATGGGGGTGTGTAATCTGTGCAGCAGTTAAATAAAATAGAATAAAAATAAATCAACAAGCAATTTGTGGTGTTGTCTCAAACGTCATTATCGTGAAGAATATAAAAATTATCGGAGAGAAAAATACATATAATAGATGCAAGTCATCAGAGGATGATGTGGCAGAAGACGTTAAAGGAAATTGGGTAAACCTGGTGTGAGACGAAGTGTTCGTTTGTGTGAAACTGGATACAAATATGAAATACTTATAACAAACAAATAATGGACTCTTAAAATGGTTGATCTTTGCCAAATATTATGGAAGAGTGACCATATAACATATATGTTACAGTGATATATATGTATAAAGTATAAATCTATGACTGAATACCATACATAAGGTTAGGTTAGGGTTAGGTTTTGATGGGTGTGAATAACATGTAAAAGTGATGTAGAATTTTGTCAAAAAAATCAAGAATCAGATAAAAAATATCTATAACAATCAAACAAATTATGTAATTTATAAATAAAAATGGCGGAAATTCACTCAATCAACGTTGGAGTAGTGTATTCAAACTGTAAGTTATAGACTAAATGTAGAGCCAACAAAAGTATCATCTTATAACACCACCGAGCCCTGGCTAGAAATTTGGAATAATAAAACTGCCTATGACAGATACCGAATTTAAAAGCAATACACGGGAGGTGTCGAACAACGCTCATCCATAAATCTCAAGAATAATAATCAATTTGAATTTCCTTTATCATTCAAACAATTGACATAATTTACTTATAAAAATGGAGGAAGATATAGTTAATTAAATTGGAAGAGTGTATTCAAACTGGTAATGATAGATCAAAATGTAAAGCCAAGTGGATTGATATGATATGAATACATCACAAATCAAAGAAAAATCATCTGTATGAGTGAAAAACTCGATCGTAATTACATAATTTTTGGTTAGAATAGGTTAGGTTAGGTTAGGTTAGGTTAGGTTAGGTTAGGTTAGGATGACTAGGTCTTTTAACCCAACACGACGTAAAGCTTGTAACAAAAACAAGGGACTTTGTTCTAATGGGAATCACAGATCAAAGGTAAAATGCTACAGATGTTAACCGGCCCTGTATACCTACGCGTACAAATGTGTGTATGTGTCTACATAGTACCGGCACAGGCGCCGGCTGCCAGCCTGTTTATGCGTACAAATGTGTGTATATCTATATGGTGCCGGCACCGGTGCTGGCACCGACCTTGTACATACGTATAAATGTGTGAATATCCACATGCTGCCGGCACCGGTGCCTGCACCGACCCTGTATATACATATATATGTGTGTATATCTACATGGTGTCGGCACCGACCCTGTATAGACATATACATGTGTGTATATCTACATGGTGCTGGCACCGGTGCCGGCACCGACCCTGTATATACGTATAGATGTGTGCATATCAACATGGTGCCGTCCGAGACACCGTATATGCATGTAAAAGTAAATATAATTGCAGTTAGATTTGTACTCATTTAGTTAACGGTTTGATTTCGTTGTAGAAGCATGTCGCCAAGTTTGATATGTAAATATTTTAACGCAAACGATAATGCGGGGTATGTGTTATTTGTAGTGCGGGGATAAAATGAAGAAAATGAAGTTCCACGTTTGGGTTTTTGCGTCATCTCAAACGTCACCATTATCTTGCAAATGATACTCAAACTTGCGATAATAAATAAAAAAACAAGTGGTCACGTATACCCAACAAAACAAACGGTAGGAAAAAATATATAAATAATATAAACAATAAAGAATATTTATAATAAAAATGGTCAAAATACAACATAACTCCAAATCAAACGATTGCATAAAACTGGCGATCTATCATTGCTAGACAATTCGATATCTCTAACCGATCAATAGTGCGTATCATCGATAAACTGAGACCGCCGAGTGCCTTCTGAAGCCTCTGATCAAAATAGGATCAGAGGGACAGCCGGAGACTTTACTTACGTCTGGTGCAGTTACCGGCATCCGCCGTTGGATTCATAGATGTGTTTTCGTTTAAATGGTAGGCCCATGTGTTATAAATGTATTATCAATAAAATATTTCTTATAAATGTTTGTTTGCAATATCCTAAGTTAACTCTAATGCCTAGTAATGAAATTGCAATTATGCAACATGGCTTGCAATGATTTGCAATACATTGCCTCCTGCCTTGCATGTATATATCTACGATCTACGATGTACATATCTCATCAGCTCCAAACAGAAACCGCACTAAATCTCAAATTGAATATAGTTGTCGAGTGATTAGTGATGCCGTAAACTGACGTGTAGAGATGAAATCTAGCGATTCCAGGTCGGTCTCGAGAGGAGGGGGTCTCGAGATAACATCTGAGCCTGAGACAGTGATGGATAGAGGTCTATCCCCAGTGACCTCTATCCATCATAGAGGTCACCAGAGGTAGAGGCAGCGGTACTGTTCCAATTGACAGCTACTGTATTCCTGCTGCCTATACTGTATCATTGTCATACTGTAGATATACTGCGACTAACAACAGTGAATTACGTATAAAAGGCGGTTGGATTTAATCCAGTACCATAGCTTTTGCTCTATAATAACAAAGAACCTACATAATACTGCATTCATATGAATACATTATAAATAACAGGTCATCATCTTTAAAACCGCAATGACCAAGCAATGAAAGCATCAGTCAGTTGAAATCCTATCATAATGCTACAAGTACCACTAAATAATACGATATAAATAAATAAATATATAGATGAACATATACTATTAAAAGAAAGTATATACTACACAAACAGCCAAATCGACTGAATACTACAATACCCTATACTATTAAAAAGAGATAAATCCTTCACATACAACCAGGTCGATATGTACCAGGCCAACACCTCCTGCGGATAAGCAAGTTCAATAAATTATAACATTAATTCTTACAATAAGACTTACCTATATTTACATAATACTACACTTAATTTCCATCACAAACAATCACCAACAATCGCCACCGCTTAAACCTGAGTCACTCGTCTGGGCGATCGTAAAATAGGGTATGCAAAAAAACACCGTAAAACATTTCTGAAATGTAGGGGTGCAATTTAAAATTGCACCTCTGTTTGAAAAACACGGGTGCAATTTTGAAATTGCACTCGTACTAACTACTCACAGAGGGGGGAGGCGCACAATCTCTCCGCCACCGGACCGCCGTGTCCATACCGAGGCTCGAACTCGCAACATGCAGCACCAGTCGGTTACGCACTGCAATCAAATACGCTAACCACTCGGCCACGGCGGCCAACAACAATAACAATGCATTATGGAGTATATGAAAAATTAAAGAATTAGCAGGGTTTATATGGATTACATGGTATAAAGATTCCCTGGAATTGCTTCCCTAGCTGACATTAAATACAGTCAGGCTATGGCTGCCACATGTTCTTTTGCTTCCCTAATCAATTAGTTCAGCTATCACAGCACACAAGTAGGAAAGGACATTAATAATTAAAGGTTGCGTTCAAATATTTCCACATTATCAACCAATATTACACTATTTACATTGAATCCTCAAATCAGGCCACCTCACATTCGGCCTAGTGCTGTACTCTGGACCGATCAGGTCCATTAATTGACATGGTATGTAGATTCCTTAATAATTTAAATAAACAGATTTATATACAATAATAATATATGGGTCCTCTACATGCTTAAGAAGAAGATGTTTGTAAAATTCAAACGTAAACCAAAGAACTTACCCAATATTTCTGGCAGGCACTTGCGAGTGTATTATTGTTTTGGATGCCCTGCCGCAGCTTACTGGATGTTGCCGCTTGCAGAATAGTTTAAACTTGTTTCAGATTAGTTTAAACTCCCATAATTCTGTCTATTTGAATGAGCACCAATGAGCAAGATAGGGATTACCAGTCAATCTTAATACCAAATGTAGGGACACTATCCTCTACAGCTTAATCCGCTAATTTCTGACTTACTGTATTATTGTGAATGCTTCTCCCTACAAAACCAACCTATAGCAGATCGTTCATTGTCGAAAGCTTGATATTAGAACACTATCAAACGCTAGCAAAAGCGACCACCCTTTGACCCCCTTCTGTTAATGCAATATTTCCCCATGAGTCACATCATTAATCTTGCCGCCGCAGTGCTTGTTTACAAAGCTTTGGACCAATTAACCTACATTTATTAAGATAATTTCATAAAAAAGCCCTGTGTACTACATTCGTCGTAACAGTACAAATTTGCAAATACACCGTAATTCATTAACACAATGTCGACAGTTTTTTAAACAGAGGCTGCCACCAAGATTTATAAACTGAAGTCTATAAATCTTGGCTGCTACAACTTGGAATTCGATTGCTACACCTGTACGAACTTGTGAGTGCAGATATTCTTAAACAGCGATCAGTTTTCTTTCTGCAATTTATCATGTCAACTATTTCTTATGAATCAATGTTATTTCCTTTCCAATATACTCATATTTCCTTTTATCTTGTACATGCAGAAGCCTGTAAATTTTCAGCTGCATTTCAATGGCTCATTGAATGTTTTTTTATCCCGCGCATGTACAATCTCTCATGTTAATTGTGTAATTAGTTTCAAAATTTGTGACTCGTGTGTCAAACATTCCGAGAATACATGAAATTTACAGTCCCATGTTGGAAATGATCTGCACAGTTTTAATATTAAAGGTCAGTGTATATAATATACCATGAATACATAAGCGACAGCATAGCTTACTTATTTAATGTTTTTTGTGATTCATTAGTTCAATGTGACGTTTCCTCTTATCATGACATATTGAACAATTGAGAATAGAGAGTATCCACCAACAATACCCAGTGATTGTTGCGATGAAAGGTGAATTTATGTACTACCGTTGCCTATAATTCATCTTATAAATATTTATGTAGCAACAGTTGCCTTTAGAAAAGCTCACGCTGACATGGCCCTGGTCCAAATAATCCTTGTCTTGTGACAAGTTTGTAATTTTGAATGTATCTATGTATGTATGTATGTATGTATGTATGTATAGACTTACAGCTGTTTCCCCGTAGTTAGGAGGGTGGCTGAGTTAGCCTGACACGGAGGAGGGAGGCGCTTAATCTCCCCACCTCAAGACCGCCGTGTCCATGCCGAGGCTCGAACTCGCGACATGCAGCACCAGTGGCTGACACTGCTGTCGGACAAGCTAACCGCTCGGCCACGGCAGCCTCTTGTATTTTGGTAAGCTGTCATTACACTTATATACACAGTATTTCATAAAAAATATTAAAGGAGGACCATGAAATAATTACACATCTTGTGAGCAAATAAATAGTAACATTCGTCTCAGGCGGAAGGTATTTGAAACTGGTTAATTTCACCACGTCTACAACAAGAATGGGAGAATTATGAAGATAGCCTGACTAAACGTCTTCTTTATATTGACGAGGTACACACCTTGCTGAATCAGACTGGAAAAAATAACACTAAGCAGGCCTGGAACGTCCTCGGGAACATCGTGGCCCACATGCAGAAAGCTGAAACCTCCAATAATTTCTTCGTGAAATGATCGTAATACACATATGATGAGTTGATGGGTGAACTTACTACAGTACCTTCAGGCTTAAATGCGACATGGGAAAGAAAAGAACCAGCTCGACACACTTCACAGTTCTTTAACAATTGACCGCCTAAACAGGAATCGTGGCCACCCAAGCCTGCGAGCGGAGCAGAAATCGTCTGCCGTTTGTTCGCTCCAAAACACAAACTCATGTGAGCACGAAGGCATAACGCTGCAGTACCTAGAAAACAGGTTAAAAATATTACTGCTATATCTCCAGTTGCACATCAAAACATCCATAGCAACAAACACCTTCCCTAAAAAATTCCAACATTACGTCATTAGAAGCGATCCATAAATTGGGGAGAACAATGATCCCTCAAATCAAAGACCATGAGTGTCCTACTTGTTACATCCAATGTTTTCGAAAGAATTATTCCAAGTCAACTCCTGGACCACTTAGAGGACTAAAACTTAACTAATGACAGTCAATATGCAATGCATATAGGCGTAGGACATCTACTGAAGACGTGCCAATCAAGAGTGAACATTCAAACCTCCTGGGCGTGCATTCATATTACTCTTGAAGTTCTAAATGATTGGAGGCAAGAAGTCGTTCCGTCTTAATCTTACCTGAATAAATGAAGTGTACTGTGGTCGACCTGGACCGCGTGGCGGTCTAGGTAGTGTTGCGTTGCTGTCGGAGCTGACTTTGTCCGTGTAGCCGTAAACCTTGTACAAGTCTCGACGATGTTACCTGTACGCCCTAGCTTGCGTACATATTACTCTTGAAGTTCTAAATGATTGGAAGCGGAGGTCCGTTTCGTCTACGCGTTTCTCTTATGTGCACCAGCGTGCGTCTGACATCGCTAAAATGTTCAAATTTTTCTAACTTTGAAAGCGTTGTCTTTTTTTTTCTCGCATACTGAGGCGTGCTAGCCTACTGGAATCCATGATCATCGAGCCCTACCGGGGAGCCTATTATGACTCGCGTGAGGCTCTGGTGGAACTGAGAATCAAATCAAACCAAATCAAACCAAACCTCCTGGCTTGAAAGCTACTTTAATGATCGGTCCCAATCTGTTATGATAAAGAAGTTTATAGTTTTCCGAAAATTTAAACTTTTGGTGTCCCACAGGAATCGATTCTCGGACCTGTTCGTTTGCTCTGTTTGTAAAGGACATAAGTTGTGGAAGTCATAGTGACAACGTAAAAATCGCATTATATGCTGATGAAGTTCTATATGAATGGAAGCGGAGGTCCGTTTCGTCTAATTGTTTTTCCTAAGCGCACCAAGCCGCCCTTCGGGGGAGTCTGCATTAACTTCGCGTTGGGACTCCGGTGGAATATGGAAGCAACTACTACTACTACTTAAACGCACCAGCGTGCGTCTGACTTTGCTAAATTTTTCAAATTTTCCTAACTTTAAAGCGTTGTCTTTTTTTTCTCGCACACTGAGGCGTGCGAGCCTACTGGAATCCATGATCATCGAGCCTTATGGGCGAGCCTATTATGACTCGCGTTGAGGCTCTGGTGGAACTGAGAATCAAATCAAATCAAACCTCCTGGCTTGAAAGCTAGCTTAGTGACCGGTCCCAATCTGTTATGATAAAGAAGTTTATCATGTTTCTCACCTTGGTTTCTCACCTTGTTTGCCTCAAGACCACCCCACACCCCAGCAAGGCCAGAGTGCAGAGCACGACAGGAGGCACAAATGCCACAGCACGCCAGACTGCAAAGACCGGCAAAACAATGGAGCGGAAAAAGCTGGAAATTTGTGCTTCAGGCAACTGATCATACAGCAGTTCTGTTGGTCACAATATAAAACATACACATACATATATATACACACATATACACATAGACTGAAAAAAAACATACATGCTTACACACACATCCCTACAAATAAATTAAACTTCATCAGCCTAGTCAAAATCTAAAAATTCCTCATACATCAGATCAGCAAGGGCTTGCTAATAGCGAGTGATATCTGTCAACTGCACCATGTCAGCAGGCAAGCCATTCCACACACCAACACATCTCACACTGAAGGACCTACTGCGGACATCAGATGAGCGATGGGGAAACGCCAGCTTCAGCCCATGACCTATAGTACCAACTCTCGGAGCCAAAGAAAACATAGTTAGCAAATCCTCTGAGTTTCCATGCAAAATTTTCCAATATTTGATCAGGTCTGCTCTAAGAAGCCGACCCTTGATGGAAAACAAATCCAGGCTCCTCAAACGATCACCATAGTCCATGCCAGAAAGTCCATCAATATTTTTAGTCCATCTCCTCTGGACAGACTCCAGCAGCCTGGAGTCCCCACAATATCCAGTGTTCCAAACGCAGGATGCATACTCAATAAGGGGACGAATATGCGAAAC
>SDVV010018299.1:0-13790 GCA_016164225.1 Gammarus roeselii
TGAAATTAGCTGTGGTGTCATTATTGGGGGTCATTTACTTCCAAATATCATCATATGTGTGTAGAATTGCATTTGATTACTTTTCAATGAAGAAAAACAAAAATATTTAATAACAAAATAGGTGCGGGGAGTCACCCCCGATTTTTTTTTCACCTGGGGGTGACTCCCTGCAGTTGTATATTTGTATATATCTACAAAAGTTTACATTTTTTCCCAAAATCCTTCTTACGCAACGAACTAGACTATATTCAGAGTATCACCACCAAATTTGGTCCTAATCCAATGGAAACTAGCCACAGCATCAAAGTTTGCGGAACGTCAATTTTTCCTAACCAAAATTTTCGGGGACCTGAAAAACACACCTTCACTTGGGCGATTTTTCATAAATTCTGTGCTCGTATCGAATTTCTATGAGTAGCTGATACTTACTAACAAAGACCTGCTCTTTCAAGTCCCTTAGTCAAATATTGTGATTTCCGACGTTTTGGTGCCCAAAAGGGGGGTGCGGGGAGTCACCCCAGGTTTTCGACTGCCCCAGTCGACGCTACATTTATACAACCGCAGGGAATCAGCCTAGGCAAAAAAAAACATCTGGGGTCATTCCCCACAATTATATTGTTGTTATTCAATATTTTTGTTCATCTTAATTGAAAAGTAATTAAATGTTATTCTTCACACATACAATGACATCTGGAAGTAAATGACTCAAAATAATGACACCACAGCTAATTTCAAAATATATAGCTAATTTTTTAATGACCTGATGTTTTTAACACATGGTGACAAGTCTAGGCCCAAGTGTTAACTGGAAACCTAGGAACAAACTTTTATTTATTATATTTGCATATTAAGATAACAATATCTTATCTAGCATGCCTTGTATTCATGTTAATGCAATTAGTTTGCTAAAAAATTGTAGAAATTTAATTTTTTATTTATTTTATCGTATTAATAGAAATATATTCTTTCCGTAATGGTTGCTCATTTACTGATTATTTAGGGTCATGAATTGTTAAGGTTCTGGATAAATAACTTCCAGTAACATTAGTTTGCCATTATTGAAGAAAAACTTTGTTTCCCGCAGTGGAATCATGAAACCCTATGGCACTCATGTATGACCAGCCAAAGACAAGCATCCAATAAAAGACCTGTCAGGCATAATAACTTGTGTAACATTTTATTTTAAGCAACTGATATATACTAATATAGGCATGCTCTTCCTATCTTCACTGTGAATCTTTTCATTTGCATTTCAATTATTGATATATAGGGGGTGTGGGGAATAAGCCCATTCAGTGCTAGGAATCACTCCTGATTAGGGGCCATAGCTTGCCGCAGTTTTTTTCTTGCATGACTTGTTTTTGGTTGTTGATAGAATGTTGAAACTTAAGGCTTTATGGTCAAAATAGTGCCAGCAACTGGGGCTACTTAAGGCTATTGTGAGCTTTTCAATTTTTTTTTTAATGGGCATTTTTGAGCACAAAATAGTTGTCAAATCCAAATTTTAAAGATACTATCCCATTCCTGAGTGTTTTTTTACTTCTGTTAGGTGCACATTGTTACAATTTGAATAAATATTGTATGGAGGGACAGAAAAAGTGATGAAATTTTAACCTGGAATAGCAAGGTTCAGTGCGAAAACTATGACGTCTAATTTTTTTTAACAATTAAACACTATATCTAGTGGGGCCCCTGGCAGAAAAGTTTTGAAATTGGTATACATAGTTGGCCACCCTGATAGTCTTCATTCCTTTAATTCCCATTTTTTTTTCCATATAATATATATTCAAAATTGGAACAATGTACTCGACTCAGGGCTACTTGGGCTGCACCAGGGGGCTATTTGAGCCGCTTTATTTGTATAACATATATATATATATATATTTTCTGTGTGTA
This sequence comes from Gammarus roeselii, assembly GCA_016164225.1. Lineage (NCBI taxonomy): Eukaryota > Metazoa > Arthropoda > Malacostraca > Amphipoda > Gammaridae > Gammarus > Gammarus roeselii. The sequence continues at coordinate 1,897 of SDVV010018299.1, forward strand.
TGTTGTTTAATTGCATACCAAGGTTTTTATAATCTGTTCAGATATTGTCTATTGTGATTTGTGACTTTGATCAACCAAGGTCCTCAACTACAAGCCAGTTAATTCTCCACAGAGGAGAGTTCAAAGGCCTGATGAGGTATGTATAGAAGCCATTAATGCCGTGCAGCAAGGCATGGCAATCAAAACTGCTGCTAGTTTCTACAATTTGCCTAGAGCACATTACAGAGAAAGCTCCGTAACAAGCAGTGTAAGAATGTAGGAAATCTTCTACCAATATGAGTACTTAGGTTCGTACCTGACGCCCTCAGCCTCCTGCCACAGCTCCAACGCCAGGGCTGATCAGGACAAGGAGCCAAACCTGCAGGGCTCAGGGAGAAAGCAAGAGCACAGAAGACAAGCAAGCAAGGCATGCGCCAGTCACAAGTGCTGACACCAGACACATGGACTGGCAGGTGAAGACAATGCGACTGGAAGTGTGCATGCCAGTTGCAAGAAGAAAAACAATATAAAGATAAACATTTACATGCATGAAGTTACATACAAACAAAACAAACACACACACACACATATATATTTCCACAAATGTACAAAACTAAACATGATGAACAAGCAATCTATGAGAAAACATCTGTTCATAATCACTCACAAAGAAGACAATAAAAAGATGGAATAAGAAGACTCCGGTCATAAAAAAAAAAAATGTGTGGAATTGATGATAGAAGACCACTTTCAAAACAAGAAAGTGTAGGAGCATGAACATCTTCAGTCGGGAAGGAATTTCACAAGGCTATTTGTCTTTAATTAAAGAAATGCGTTCTCTCATCTGATGCACATCGTGGAGTATGAAGTTTAAATCCATGCCCGCAATGTACAAGTATCAGGAGCAGCAGTAAACATTCCTGACAAACCCACATTTAATCTAGACAGGCGGCTTGCATAAGACAAATCCGCAAGTCTATCAACCTTCTTATTCCAACGAGGCTGAACAGACTCCAGCATCCTCAGATCAGCAACAAACTCCAAATTCCAAGCACGGGAGCAATAGTTTAGTACAGGGCGGATATGAGACACAAAAAAAGATACCATGAAATCAAAGATCCTATCAACAGTGAGTTTTTAGCCAGACCCAAAGCTTTTTGTATCACAGCATGAATATGGTTATGAAGCTTTAGCTTGGTATCAAAAATAACACCAAGGTATCTATGAGACTCTACAAATGACAACTCTACCACCCAAACTGTACTGAGTCACATCACCCAACTTCAACCAACCAAAGTTTTCAATAAAAAAATGCAACACCACACATTAGCTGGCATTCAATTTCAGGTTCCAAGAAGAGGCCACACCATTGATGATATTTAAATCCCACTGCAGAGAAGAAACACCTTGACTAATGTTATTCAAAATCCCCCTAGAGAACTGCAAGTACAACTTATAATCATCAGCAAAGGCCTCAACCTTTCATGACACAGACGAGGAGATATAGTTGACATAAATTAGAAACCTTACCAGGTCAAGTACTGAACCTTCTAGCACACCACTGTCAACAGCCCTGGGACCACTAACTGCTCCCCCACAAGCAACTCTCATTCCCTGGCAGTTAGGAAACTTTATATTCAGAACAGTAGCTGAGCAGAAACCCCCAGATACTGCAACTTATGCAACAACACAGATTGGGACACAACATCAGATGCTTTAGAGAAGTTGAGAAGAACCACGTCCACAACAAGACACTGATCCACCCACTGTGACACATTTCCATAAGTAAGTAGGAGCTGATCCTCAGTCGACCTGCCCATCCAAAATCCAAACTGATCTTCAGATAGGATCATTGTGTCCAAATATGATGTCAAATGAGGAGCTATTATACGCTCCATTGACTTGCAGCAAACTGAGGTCAAACTCACAAGGCGATAGATTAGAGGGTCATATCAAGATTTGGCTTTTTACAGAGGTACAACTCTGGATAATTTCCACAAATGTGGTTAAGAACCCTCCTTCAAAGACTTATCAAAACAAAAATTAGGCAAAGTGGATAAGCCAAGTCAGAGGAGCAAGACTATAACAGCAAAGGATGAAGATCATCTGGTCCCATGCTTGAGTTACCATCAAGTTGAGAATGGACTGACAGCACATCTCCAGGTCTGACTACAATGTCCCCCATAACACCATCACTCATCTGGTGGGGAGCTGGAGATGAGAGATCCAGATGAACATACACAGATGAATAACTTTTGGCAAATACCTCACTCATCAAATTGGAATCAGTTACCACATCACCATTGATCATCTTTGAAGGATAAACCTGTCGCTTCATTCGTGTATACGAGTGAAATAATTTGGGTTTAGGTTTTATTTGGTCTACAAGCGACTGCTCATATTGGGAGTGACTCCAGGTGGCATAGTTCCGACATCTAACATTCAACTGATAAAACTCTGAGTCCATCAGCTGTGAGCAAAGGATTTGGTCCAAAAACTCTTCTCACACGTTTGAACTCACCCCACGCCTCAGAATTCCTTCTCAACAACTAGGCTGGTGGAGATGCAGACCATGGTTGGTGAGGTCTACCATGATTGGCAAAGTCTATCCAAACAAACAGGCACAGATCTATCCACCAGTTTACAAAGGATTGCTCGCAAATATGAAAAACACTCGTCAACAGTCGAAGAGTCTAATTCGATGTCCCAATCAACCTCATTTAGAGCAGATCCAATTAGATAGTACTTTCCTCTACGTCAGAGGAAAGTTTGAGGGCTTTTCAAGCTGTAATAAAGACAATTTAGAAGTAAAAGTATACTGAAATGCTAAAGCAACTGCATGTGCAGCAGGCACAGCTGAACTCTCACCATGCATCTCTCACTCCCACCTGTTTTCCTGACAGGAGATCCCTCCTCTATCAAGTTGCAGTCAGCTTCGTCAGCCTTGGCATTAGGTGAGGATGCTTGGGGAAAGGCTGGTTCAGGACTGCTTATTGCCTCTGCAGGGTTGAAAGGCCAAGGACAGATCTGTCTGGAGTTCATTGGAAGCTCCTCTTCGAACTGCTTGTTGAAGCCCACAAAGTGAACTGTCACCTCCAACTTACTCTAATCCACTGCTTCAATACAAGATTTGAAAAATATATTCTTGTCATCCAGCACCACCACAAATGCTCCTCTTGAAAAGAATGCCCAGGGTGAAGCAATTTGTGACTTTTGCTCTCATCAGGTTGAGAGGATCCCTAAGCTCATTTGAATGAACCAATCTTCTACCACAATTACTCCTCTCAGCCAGACTAGCAGGTAGGTTCATCAAATTGCCAGTATCTTAGGCGTGTAGACAATGCACACAGTCTCCTCCTATTGACTTTTTAGGGTCCACAGTGTAGGAAGATCAGGAGCCTTGTACAGTGTCCCAAGAGCAGGCTGTTGACAAGCTGATAGAGAGAAATCCCTCTCGCAGACGAATGCTGGATTTGATAGCAAAGCTATTTTGCACATCCTTTGCTCCCCTCAGCACTTCGATGTATGTGGAAAATTAAGAATGCTAGTGATGGTAGGGGCAGTCACCTAACTTGAAGGAAATGGTCATTGCAATTTCTTAATTGAACTTCATTGGGATTGATTATGGAATGTTCAAACTTATTGTGCAGTAGCTGTTCAGCACAGGGCATATACGAGTTGAATGGATTATTTTTTCCCTGCGGGAAACTACAAGTTTTTCTTCAATAATTGCAAACTAACTGTACTGGAAGTAATTTCTCTACATCCTGAACTAACAATGACCCAGTTGATAAACCGTATGCAAACAAACGCAAGTAATGCCACACCTCATACATTTACTATTTACAAAGGTGTACTGAACCTTTGTAAATAGTAAATACCTTTGTAAATAAACACCTCAAGCAAGTTTTTGAATGGTCTTGGCTTTGTGAATATCTTGTGTACAGTAAATAGCAGCAGCATCTACTAATCATTTGATGATTCGTCATCAATAGAACAAATAATTAATTACCCATCGTCAAGTCAACATCAAGGGTCACCTCATAAAATTCCACATAATCCAATATTACTGGCTCATGTCATTGAGGAGTATCATCAGGCAACATAACTTATAGGTAATTACATAGCTACTGATGCATGCAAGTATTCTTACTTGCTAGGTTACTAGACATTTCACAAGGCTGGGGCTATTTGGGCAACGCTTCTATGGGGCTATTTGGGCCAGCCGGCTCGCATAGTCCCAAGGCCAAATAGCCCCCATTTTCAATTTCAAGACCATCTTAGGCCTACTGAGTTGTATAATAGAATTTTTTGGCTTACATTATCATTGCATGTTTTTATCTGTACCTTGTTTGGAACACCTAAAAATGGCCCTAATAGCCCCTGTTGACAGTAACTACACACACTGTAAATACAAAATTTCTATGTCTCAGATTTTTTGAGTTATTTTGAAGTATGCAAAAAATATGTAGCTAGAGCCACCCCGGTTATTGGTCATGAATTCTTGAAAATCAATAATATATTTCCTTTACTTCTTTATTTTTTTCAAGTGAAACTTCTTAGAACTGCTTTAATTCATACCAGATCTTTCCATTCCATAGCTAACTGGTTGAACTTTTTTTCTACTTTCCAATGAATGCAGGGAATCTTTACTTAATAGTGAGGGCAGACAGTCACCCTGGTTGACTACACTAAATAATTGTAGCATTTGGTTTTTCAGATTTATTTGCTTGATAGTTTTGTGATCTTGTTAAGATTTGTTATATCAACAGAATAAATGTTATCAATATCTTGCATATGGACCGTGTCATTATTGCGCTCCAACTTGAAGTTTGCAGCCTGTGCTTCAAGACATTGCACGTGGAGTTATATTAAAACATGCCACACAATCAAAAAAGGATTGCAGTGGCAGAAGACACTCCTTCCGCCCTACACCTGTCTATATTTTGTTGACTCTTTCCTTCATTCATCTTCGTCATATTGGAAAACTCTCAGATCTCTTGGCACTCCTCTAGGGTGAGGTGAACTCATAAGCAGCTCTGTTAATGGATGCCATTGTATAATTTGATGACATGATACATGACATACAGGTGTCATATTATTTGTTGCCTATATGTATGTCAAATAGGTCTTTTCTTACTGCCGCACCTCATACATTCAGTGATGGCAGCTGCCCAGTAAACATATTACTCAAGCTACCAGTTATGAATCCTATTGAATAGCTCCCTGGAATGAATGAATATCGATATATATTGTGATTTTGGCAATGCTTTTAAATTTTTATGCACTAAAAATTTTAGCATACCAGCAACTAGCAAAGGATTTACAGCAGATGGCATTTTAAAATTCAACTTTTGGAAATATTGGTAGCTATGAACACTTAATGTTAACTACCAAGGTAGCTTATTCCCTATATTTCATGCATGAGCAAAAGCTGCTTAAATTCCTCACCTCATCTTGTATGAGTTGTTGTAGTCAGAACTTTTTCCTTTGGAATAATTCATCCATTGCTGTTAATCTTGTTGCTGAATATTTTCATTTATTATTTACAGTGAGCTGAAGAGACAGCAAAAGGCAGATAAAAAAGCCAAGGAGAAAGCTGAAAAGGCAGCAAAGGGGTTGGTTGAGCAAGATGATCAAATTTCCAACAGTAAGAAGGTGGGTTTCTTGATATTAGCTCTTATAATTGTTAGCTATGAGAGACAATCATTCCAGCTAGTTGAATTGCAAATGAAGTGATTAATATCATGTGCTAGAATTATTGCTTCTTCCATTACAAATCCATATTATTTTTATACTCTCCTCAAGATGTAAGAAATAGTTTACTTCTGCCATGTCATATGTTGACCTATGTTTTGTGATGCTCGGTTGCTATATTGATCAGCAGGGCTGCAGAGTCATAACACCAAATTTTGACTCCTCTATGTCGTGAGTGTCCAACTCTGATTCCAGCTCCAACCTAATCTTGCATTATATAAAAAATATATGTTGTAGCTGCCTAACTGGCTAGCTATATATCTGTTATCTACAAATGAAATATTTATATACCTACGTATTAAAATGGATATCAACTGTAAATTGCATTAATACATTGCACAAGGCATTTCAGGGCCATCACTTGAAGCATCAAGCTATTTTCAACACATTCTTGACTACTACGTGCGCCATATGTGGTACACCCAAAGATGTCCCCAACTGCAATGTGTGCCAGATATGGTACACTCATTTGAAAATATTCAAAAAATATAACATGCATTGACAAAAAAAAATATAAAACCATATAATAATGGTAGAAAATTTATTCGGAAGAATATAAGTAGTTCAAATCAAGCACAAGTTGTTCAGTGCTGGAAAATGTATTTTGGCCCATGTATGAATTCTTATAGAAGAAACTATTAACACCTGACATTTGAAAGCACATTTAAACTTGAGGTGAATGCCTCAATGAGAAGCAAGATATGCAGAGAGATGGCTTTCCATCACAGGAATCACACAAGGTAGTCACTCTCCTTGCTTTTGAACTGCCTTCATTGTTAGCAATGATTTCATAGCAGGACCTGCAGCGTTTTTTTGTTTTGAGCTTTGGTCCTTCAGCTTCAACTAATGAATGGCTGGAATGCAGGCCTCCAATATTGGAACGCTTTGGTCCTGAAAGCATTTCTTTGTTCATTTTTCCTGTAATGAGTGACATGACTAGACATTATTTGGATTCAGTCACACCCATTGTTTTTTGTTTGCTATAAAACTGATTGTAGAATACCCAGGCATTTACTACAGCAGTTCCTGGCAGCAACTCTATGGCCAATTTACAGTACCACTTTGTGCGTCTTCTGAGTGCAGTATTGTAAGATGTCATCTGATCTGATTTTTCAACCCCACATTTAGCAGAATTGTAGTCCTGAACGTTTTGAGGCTTGAGTATCTTGGTACCATTTCGATCCTTTTTGCCTGAGGGTGGAAGATTGCCTGAATGTTTGAGTGGGCACCGTAAACAATGTTTGCATGTTCCTTTTATGTTTCCAGTTGCAAACTTTCACGCCTTAGCTGCTCATCAACTTATGATTTCTATATTCTTCAGCTTGGCCTTTGTAACTGAGTGAGGCAATGCTTTTAGATTTTTCCGCACAGTTCCACAGTAGTACATTTTTTCCCGTAAGAGTTTTGGGCAAGGGAACGGACGAATAGAAGTTATCCGCATAAATAGTTGATCCCTGCAGAAGAAGAGGCCATGAAAGCTGCAGGACAACATACTCCGAATGCTGAAATGTTGGTTCTATGGCCATGTTGCAAGAGTATACAAGAAAATTCCAAGTACTAGTTGTGTGTGCAGAGCTTATACAGCTCTATTTCATATTTATGGGCTTTTCCAGGAATGTATTACCTAATTATTACTCTCCCTTGGAAAGGAACAAGAGACTCATCAATGACAACACTTGATCCTGGAGTGTACACTGACCTGCAGCTCTGGTAAAAACTGTCAATCAGTGGCTGGATTTTATGTAACTTGTTCTGTTGATCAATCACTTTATTGTCATCAAAATAAAGATGTTCAGTAGTAACTGGAATCTGTCTCTGGATATGTGATTTCGAACAAAATAATAATTGTACATATATTTTTTGGACCAGTAGTGCTCAATTTTTGGTACTCAAAGAAGACCCATGCATATAACAATCCCAAGAAAGTTTCTCATTTCTTTTGCATCTGTGGGTATCCATTTGGCTAGCCTTGATTTCCTTGTCACAGCCTTTGACTGAAGAATTTGAGTGGCATACCTATTTGTTTCATGCACAATTGAAGCAATAGTTTCATTGGTAACAAAGAGTGAATATACATCTAAAGGCACTACCAAATTATTCTCTCCGCTTGGTGTTGGTTTCTCCAAAAGCGTCTCTTTTCCTGAAAATCTGAAAGATTGCTGTGAAGCAACAATTTGAGTCCATGAATTGTCCACATGTACTTCAGAGTTATCCATTTCTGTTTCATTATCTTCAGCTGTGCATTCAACGTGAACTGGCAAGTCTCTCTTAGAACTCGTTGAAGAATCTTCTTCTGAAGCAGTTGGTTTCCAGGCGCTACTTGATGAACTGCAGTTAGAGCAAGAATAGTCATCTGGTCAATGGTGCCGGGAACACTAAAATGATAAAGGATCCATGGGTCTGCAAAGAAAATAAAAATTAAATAAAACAATGTCTAAACCACTGATAAACGTAAATACTAGGTTGTTCCATACATCAAAACTTATAAAATGGATATTTTTCACTGCAGTCAACTAAAAAAACGCAGTGTACCTCATTTGGTGCATGATGCTCTACATGCATACAAGTTCAATTACAGGTAACGTGAGCCACTATAGGTGCATGGACATTGTGAGGCTATATTGTGCAGGATGCCCCCAAAGATAGCAGTTTCTGTTCCAAGCAACGTGTACCAACTAAAGCTCACTGTTTTTGTCAGAATCTTGTAGAACTTACCTTTACAGAGCAACGCACAACCTCCCACCTTGCTGTCATCTCTTGAACTGAAGCTATCCAGGTTTGAACATGTCGCACCTTGTACTCACAGGCTGTTTTTGGAGTCGCAGTCAACGTGTTAATAGCCCATAACAAGATATTGCTATTACTGTCAAGTAGCTATAAATGTTTACAATAGGGATGAACCGGATAGGGATTTAGCCGGATACTGGATATCTGGCCTGTCCTGACTGACATATACTGGATATTTGGCTGGATACCTGGTTCAGGAAATGCTGCATATCCGGGGCAAAATACCAGATATCTGGCCAGGAAATGCCTGCTATCCCGCCGTAAAATGTCATATATCCAGCTGAAAATACTGAATCTCTAGCTGGATAATGCTGGATGGTCAATCAATCATTAATATAGTGATTGATTATACCATATATGATTATATGCTCCATAGAGCAGATTTAGGCTGTGGACACACCAATAGTAGAACACATAGAAGAAATAATAGGCAAATATACTGAATATGATCAATTGATTAACATATTGATATTAATCATGCTACGCACCTGTATCATTTTTTGACATGTGTCCATATGTTTGATTTATTTGCCATTTTAGAAATTTGTCAAACTCTACGCACTGGAAAAAAAAAATTATTATGATTTCTAGTTTTACTAGAACTAAGATATTTAAGCTGACACTGAATAAAACACTAGCTTTGCAAGTTTGCAATGATTTCTGATGTAGCAGGGTAGCACACTCATAGTAAACATTGGTGTGGAATTGTATGTAATTTTTGAATTGATTAGCATCTCACCTTTGTATCTCACATTTGCAGCCCCCCACAGGCCCGCCAACAGGGCATGCTGGCATGGAAGGCAGTATACCTTAGTGCGCCAGCAATCTAAAGAACAACACTGTATCAAAACTGCAGCCGGGCGCCGGTCGGATTGCGCCTGATAGGTTGACAAAAAAAACACTGAAGACAGTCAACAATTGCACCCAACTGTCAAAACACAGAACAAACCCCTCAAAATCGAATCTGCTTTGCCTAGCAAAACTTGTATAACATCCCCCCCCCCCAACAAGGCCCTCTTGAAGCCACGAAGGGAATGGCACTGCGCCACATCAGAGGACAGACTGTTCCAGACCTGAACACAGCAAAATCAAAACAATTGCATTCATAGTCGGCCCAACACAGAGGAACCACCACCTTGAAAAAATGACCACGTGTACCAATATCTGGAGCTTACTCAAACAGAATAGTTGACCACAAATCCACAGAACAGTAAAAAATCTTCAAATACTTCACTAGATCCAGACACCACAACCTCTCTTTGACCAAAAACAATTGCAAAGCTTGGAGACTCTTACCATAGTCCACTACACCCAGACCCTCTTTCTTACTGATCCCCCGCCTCTGCAGACTCCAAAAGTCTCACACACCCCAAATATCTCTCATTCCACACACTAGAGCAGTAGTCCAACATTGGCCTTAGCTTTATGAGTTACAAACAAAGACACATATTACATGAACACATTTTTGTTGTAATATCATTGTGTTTGATGGTAAATAATATAAAATCGATTCTGCACACTGAATGGCAAGGCTCACATTATTCAATAACTCATCATTGATGTGGCTTGCTGATTATCACTGTGTACGTTACGCCATTGCCGCCCGGTGTCCGACTATTTTCAGCATGTTCCAGTGAGGGCTGACAAACCCCCTGACCCTGTACACGCAGCATATATTGCCTGTGATCTCACACATGGAAATATCCTAGCTACTGAAGAATAAACAATTGATAATATTTATAAAGATAGTGGATATCCTATAATGATGCCTTCCTAGATTGAACCATCTTACAAGATTCACCTTACCAACATATATGCCGCTTGTTTTTATCGGCGGGAAAATATCACATGATAGCAGATTGTATCTTTTCTACGTTCACTGTGAAATATTTCTGCAAAATATGGCAGGTCATATGATTGAATAGAAATTCTATCATTTTACTATGCCTTCAAGTCATCACAGCATTGCATATAATTAAACCTATCACCCAAAAGTAGAATATGTAGCTCTTGACACATGTGCAGCACAATGGGCAATGCAGCAACAACACCCACACTCACAGAGAACACCCGCGACACTGATTAACATAGCGAGTGCTGGGCCATGCTTTGATGGAGCAATATTGATAAATTTAATCGCAAAATATCAATCTCTGTTCAGAAGTCTACCTTGCTTTGTTCCAACTTGTGTTCTTTTGCGTTCACATTAGTTGAAATGCATTGATTGTTGATGAATTAACCAACTTACTCTGCATGTATACGATGACGTGTCCATAGTATAGACCTAAACATAAAGCATCAAGACGCAAGTATTTGCTCACTGGCGCATGCTGTCGTCCCAGCTCATCAGACACCATCATGGAATTTAGCTATTGCTGTTCTTATGATGTCAATCATGCTATTTAAGAGAAAATCAAAAATCTATGATTGAACTTTTTTATACTAATATCCTGCTATCCGGCCGGATACGTTGCCGTTGATATCGTCGGCGGGGACGCGTCCTGTGCGCTGCCTGGTCCCCTGGCTTGCTGACTAGGAACCAAAAACCAGGGCCACAACAATCACACAGTGTTTTTTGTCTAGGGGAAAGTGAACAACTGCCGGCGTTTCTTCCCCTCCTCCTTCTCCAAGCCGGTGACATTGAACCCAACCCAGGTCCCAACGCATACCTATGTCCCACTTGCGGGCGTCCTTACACACGATCCAGTGCAGATGTGGGACATGGACACACTACACAAAACAATGCTCTGGTGTCTACCACAATAGAAACATAACACATGGGTGGCAATGCATTAAATGCCACCCAACCCATAACATCAAAACGGATATCAACAATAACACCATTCCCCCCCGCACCATCTCCTGAGGCCCCTCCACTTTTGCTGGGCTCCACTCCTGGGCGTCCGTTGGCCTCACTGACAGCGGCTCCTCTGCCTGGGACATCATCTGTTCTGCCCCGGACTCCACGACTCGCATCCGCCTTGCTGCTGCCCCCCCTCACCTTCAAAGCCCATGGCCTTACCACCACCCCCTGCTACACTACAGCAACCCCAACCCAATGCCAAACACTTGAATATATTACAAATGAACACAAATGGCACTGTTGGTAAACAAGTCGAATTAAAACACTTCTTACTCAAACATCACCTCCACATTGCCCCACTCCAAGAAACAAAACTTGAACAACACTCAGAACATCAAAGTTTCCTGGATCCACAACACTCCGCCACTACGGTCCTAACAACTATGGTGGTGGTGGAATCATTACACCAGTGCGTAGAAATCTCCACTTCATAAGCAATGTCAAAATGCCCTCCCAAGCTGTTCAAGTGGTAAGGTCATAGAGCTTGCCAAACCAACACCAACTCCGC
>SDVV010018300.1:0-10835 GCA_016164225.1 Gammarus roeselii
CGGGTTCCCAAAACCCCGGGTCCCCGAGTCCCGCGGATCCCACGAGTACCTCCTCTCCCTGGGTCACCTTGTCTCAACCAACCTCGATGCATATAATAAAAATAACCAATGCAAAATTTATCACCATGAAAAAAGGGCAGAGAAATTTAATAGAGCCCAAGCAAGAAGAAATAATAAAATACTAAAATAAAGTGTTAATGATCTATAAAATGAATAATCATCCATCCACCTCAATGTCCGCTGGAAATGTATCGTCTGCTGGAAATGTATCGGTCTCTGGAAATGTATCGTCCGCTCGCTTCTCTGTTGATCATTTCAGCGTTGACGTACAGAAAATCAGCGCAAATGATTTCCCTTTGAGCATAAATAAATTATTTGTTTAGATATTGATATTAAAGGTCAATCGAAGTGACTTGATAGCTTCTTCAGACTGAATCCAAGACGAAACATTTCTGAAAAAAAAATCCGCCAAGCGTTACAGTCACAAGTTGGCATACAGACAATGTTTTGAAACGCTTAGTATATCGATAACAGGTTCAAAGTGCCGGACACACAACATCATAGTATAATGATGCATGTCATCAATTAAATAAATCTAATTTGTAGAGAAATCATGACACATGGACGAAGCCACTCTCTGTGAAGACCGAATTTCTTCCATCTCGAGTAGGAATAATCTCAAAAATCATTAAACATACTCATTTTTGGGGGGGAATATATTTCCAATAAGAAAAAAATAAATAGAGGGCTGACATGTCACCTGCTGAAATAGGATACCTTAACGATCAACAATTGGTTGTGGTGATCCATGCCTCACGATAAGGAGGAAACCAGGCGAGATATGTGATCGATATTAAAATGTCACGCTAGGCAAGAGATGAGTAAAATAGGGATGGGATCTTGTACCTCTTCGTTGGATTAATTCATTTAAACTTGATCGATGTAATTATTGATACTTGAACGGGACGTTCCAAGTCATTTTACATAATGAAAAAATAATCTCCTGACGATTGGCCTATTCGACAACAGCACTCAATCAGGATACTTCCAGTCTGACTCATCACACGCCCAGCCCTGCACACCCAGTCCACTCTCTAAATTCTGTCTATTATACGGACACTGTTAATTTTCATTTTCATTTTCATGCGGGGTAGTTGGGAGGAAACCTAGCAGCTGCGTGACTCAGCATAATGAAACACGTGGATTCAACTATTTAGTACTTACATTTATTTATTTATTATTTGCTTCCATGTTCCACCGGAGTCCCAACGCGAAGTTAAGGCAGACTCCCCCGTAGGGCGGTCTTAGTACTTACATGTGTTCATTGAAAAGAAGAACTTTACCCTCAGACACTGCGTGCTAACCCACCGTATGACTCGGTCAGATTGTAATGTTAAAGTTTTCAAGTGTTGACGAAAGTGTATCTGTGAAAACAAACGCAATAAAAAATGTTTACTTTAATAATATAACCTGGAATCCGAGGCGGCTTGTCAATGGTTATCGTATGGTCAGGAACGTTACCCTGCAATCCTACAGCTGCGTTCAAGTGAATAGGGTGAGTACGCTATTCTCACCGGCATGTCAGGAAGATTGTTACAAAGATACTCCTGCAAGGGTGGAAAGACAATGCACTGCAATAAAGCGGTACTTGTTGTTTGGTCTCAACAAGTTTCTCTTATTAACAGAACGAAGAATACAAGCAAGCTTATTATATAAAAATGGGAGTTGCTTCAACCCTCCAAATAGCCTCTAATCTGACTAAATTCAGAAAATAACGTGTGAACGCCCGAAGTTTGCAGACTAAGAACGGCTGTTACCCCTCAGTCGATGAGAGCCTTAGCTGAACCGTACTGCCGTTGATTGCGTGGTGCTTAGTTACTCTGGCTGTCCAAACCTGTGTTTTCGCTGCGTGTTTCTGTCACTGGAGTGCCTCAAAAACGCACAGGCAACAGCAATCGGGCGAGCGCGACAATTCTGTTTCGAAGGGTCAAGAGGCGATTTTCGATAACAATCGGGGACGGTATCCGATTATTCATCATTAATCAACGTAGTTACACTGATACCCTGATATGACCGAAGTGCTGATGACGAGATAGCCCTGATATGACGACGATTCACTACACGTCCTTCGCTGGTAGGTGCGCCGCCGTGTGACTGTGTTGTCTCGTCGGAGGTTAGGGTAAGAGTAGCAGAGAAGTTTAAGGAACTCTAGGAATCGCATAGGTAAATACTGCGGAGGAAAAGTTGTGATGTGTGTCTCATGATGGTTTCAGACAGGGTACAAAAGTAGTTGCATTTAATTAACATTATTCAAGGTATTATAAGGCCACTGTGATTTTCTGTAAGCTCTGGAATTAGTCTCATAAAAATGCACAGGTAGTCGAACATTTGTGTTTGAAAGCAGCTCGTTGAAAAATGATTTTTGTACGTGGTTACGACTAATATTTTGATTTTTCGCCAATCAAACAGAATATAATTTTTCTAGTTTACCTTTGTAAATTCGCTCAACATTGTTACTTTAGGAATGAGTTAAATGCAAAAATTATGAGTAATATAGTTCATTTAATTCGGATATGCTAGTCAATAATGTACATCAGCTGTTTTCTGTCTCAGTCTCAAAGCATTCTTCCATTCAACAACTTGAATGAGATTTGATCAGATTAAGGGGTCCATCTCCGCCACAGCGCTGGCGCGTAGCTCCATCTTTGTCAATTCAACAAACACGCACTTGTGTAAGCAACAACTAAACAGCAGAATGGTGTCTGTACTTGCACATAAAATCATATGAGTAATAGAAACATTTAAAGCAATTTAAGTGAGTAAAATAGATGAAAACTCCATTGACTTGAAACTTGTTGCAAATACAAATTTATTCGACGTTTGAGCTAATGATGTATTGGTGGATGGGAAGTTTCAGTCATTGATAGAAAAAAGGATGGTTTAATGGAGATAAATTTTTAACGTACCCGTACAAAAAACTCATTATTTGTAATTGTAAAATTCTAAAATTTCTGTATTTGTTTATTATTCCACTTTACATTCTGGTTCACTCAAACGGCTCTCACTGATGAACCTGGCCATTGCATTTTGTGCAAAGAAATACAGTGCGCGTGAATACGATCAGAGATAATTCGTTCAATGGGATCAACGCTGTAACAAACATGTTGGGACGAGGGGCCTTTACGGCGCAGTAATAATTCGCAGTAATCAACAAAGATGTCCCAAATGTTTATCCGAAATTGTGTTTGCGATCGCGTGGAACAATACGAGTAGAGGGTCCCAAGAATTTAATACGTTTCATAGGGTACTTTTGAAAATACAAAGCATAAAATACGATTATTACGTCTGTGTTCGTCCTCACACAACACATGAATGATCAGCCTCATCTGTCTTGTTCGGGCTCTTGCAGCCAGAATTAGCCGCAGAGGGCGCGTGGCCACTGAGCATAGGAATCATGTATTTCTGGTGGGTAAACTTATGCTTCCTAATGAAGGGGTTACAAGCATGGGACGTTAATATCACGACTTAATTAACCATGATTATTGCATCACGATGTTACAACGCTTGATAATGTGGGATAATGTGACGACGAAGAGTAAAGCTAGTATTACCTGATTATAGTCTTGGATGCGATTAGTTCTTGTGTTATTTTATTTCTCTTTATATTTCGACAAACCTAGTTTTGCTAAAGTGAACCTGGGGTAGGAGTTGTTGAAGGTGTAGGGTGGGGGGTTGTTACCAGGAGGATGGGGTAAGGGATGCCCTAACGTGCTTGACAAGATAGGACATGAGGGAGGTTAAGGTTGTCTGGTGTCATCGGGCAAGCCAGATGTTCAGTCCTGCTTGCACTCACAGTCCTTGAGAAGGTCTGGTGTAAAGGAGAGCCAGTGCTTGGTGAGAGCATCAGTGCAATCATTCTTCTCACTTTGCCAGCATCATGAAGTTTATCGTAAGTAAAAGAGTGAACGGCAAGGAGATTAAAGCACTCGTAGAGTTAGGCAGATGCAACGTTGTGTTTCTGAAGACACCTTGGTAATGGATAACGCGAAATTTTTGCCGTTTATAATTGGGTATGCTGTATTTACTCTCCAACGCTGATTCAGAAAATGTCACAAATTCCTCCGAGGACCGACAATTGTGGGACTGTTTGCAAGCTCCCAATTAGAGGAGGCGGGACGGAACAGCGACCAATAATCTCGCCTGGAAGATCATTTTGAGAGCAAACGCGTGTTCCATGTCACTAAACTTATCATTCACAACAGTTATGATTTTAGTAGATAAGGGCGCAGTATGCACACTTTATTTCAAGGGTTCCCAAGGTGTTAACAATTTATCATTCAACTTCCCATCGAATTGATTTTGTAGATGTTATAGGAATTAAACTTGTATGGGATTTGGGATTAGTGCATTTCCACGCTAGATTCAAGTGATGATTGGAATTAACTTTGAAGGAGGAACATCGCGACAGAAGAAAATGCTAGAATCGATAGTTGGTATAAAATATTAGCAGAGACATGTTTGCAGATATTTGACCTTCCGTAGCAGCAGGAAAAAGACTTGCAACGAATATAGACATAAATAATTCAACATTTCTGTAGAATACATACTAGGCTGCATAAACAGCCGATAAGCAGAAGTTCGCACTGTAGAGCTTTAGAAATGTCTTCATTTAGAACAAATAAATCCTTTACCTCGGCGAGGATTGAATTACGGCTCGAGGCATCTCGAGACTACATGAGAATTTTGTTCAGAACTTAAATGTCAAGGATCCTGGACATTGTCGTAGCTATGCAGGACAGAAACGATCATTGATTGAATTTAAAACAAACAAACAAATTCCCCAATTTTATACGTTGAAGTTGGTTTTGGAATTCCAAATTCCAACAACAACTTCTGCGAGACCAATCGTGCTAGATCACAATTTCTCATCATATCTTCCAGATCGCTCTGTTCGCCCTCGTGGCTGTGGCGTTTGCCCAACAAGGTGCTGAGGGACGGCAGTGTTGCTCCCGTGGGAGCCAACTACCGCACCAGCTTTGATCTTGATAACGGCATCAAAATAGAAGAAGTGGGATCCGAAGGCTCCGTGAGACAAGCCGTCGTCAGCGGATCTTACTCGTAAGGATATCGGAAATTGTAAGATGAATAATCCGTATTGGGGCGTGATTTGAGGCCTTACCGTTGTAAACAGTTTTTGGTAATGGCTTCAACTGCATAAACGCACAAGTGCCTAAGTTAAACACTTTCCTATAGTTAGGTGTTTTTTAAATGAAAGTTCCGCTTATAATAACCCTCTAAACATTGTTTGTGTTAAACCGAACACAGAGACCACACACATACAGCACCACTATACCCGGGGTATTTAGGCAATGTATGGTGAGGGTAACTATTGCGGATAACATAGTAATAATAAATAATTATGCCATAGTTGCACAAACCGATGGAAATAGTTACCCTGAGATCTCGGGAAGTAAGTTTCCACTACTGCACACAAAAAAACTATTTTGCCGAAGTGAAAGCTCACAATACCATCCTTTCTGAATATATCACCCCCATTACTTTTGAAAGACATGTACTCCTCTATAAAAGCTTTCTGAACCTGGTTCCCGCAGGTACACTTCTCCCGAGGGCGAGGTGATCACCATCAACTACGCGGCAGACGAGAACGGTTACCGCGCAGAGGGGCCCAGCGTGCCCACTCTGCGAAGAAACTAAGAGGAGCAAGGAACTTGAAAAATTAAAACATTTGGGAAATTCGTTTCTCATCACTGAAATTACCATGATTCCCAACCTCTCAAGGTGCCATGCCACCATCTTGATGCTTCATTGATTCATCAATAAAATTTGAGAGGTTTTGTTCGATGTATTTATTTCAAACCTCATCCATGGAATATAATGTACCCATACTAACTTTGACTGTACCTCACATCACCTCGCGCACTGTGATGGTTGAAATACGTCGAGCATGTTTCGAAAAAAAACATAAGAGGTGGCCACTGCTATTCTCGAATTTCCTAATGACCACAGGTGAACTATTCCAATCTATAGGTTATCCCATAAAAGGATAAATAGTTGCCCTACAGTAAAGGATCATCAACTCAGATTGTTTTACAGTATTTGAAATGTGGATAAAAAAATACGAAACTTTGAATTGAATGAGAGACGTAAAGAAGACCGTCCACTACAGCAATGGGTTCACATCTCTTGATAAGGTTGCACTCTGGTAACTTGATATCAATTTCCTACAATTGTTCAGTCAAGTATTTATGGTGTATTTCTATGGAAATATTTTATAATATTACATATTTTTCTTACTTTTTTTGTATGTTTGAACGTCTTTAACTCTAATATCAATATCAAAGGGGGTCGCGCCTCAACTTCTGATTGATTTTACTAGCTCAACAAGCAGGAGAAAAGATGGACTAGATTGGAAAAATTCAACCTTACATGAAAAATATTTTGCCTTCCTAACTAGATAAAAATTTGAGCAATGTGACCCTGCACACTGGGCAATCTGAGATTTTGTGGTTGGTCCACTTCAGTCACTTGCTGGGAGCCTTCACGTAGTCAGATTGAGTTGTGTTACAAGGTGCGTAACGGCGCATGTGAACAATAAAATTAATTTGCCACTTATCAGACAAATCCACTGGTTTATTAAGATCACTTTGGATACTTACGCGATCTTGCTCGTAGTCTTTTGTGACAGTCTACTGTCGTTTGGAAAATTTGGATAACCTGCTAACGATGCTGGTGTCGAGGTAATTTATGTAAAATATAGAGACGAGGGCCCAAAAACTCTGACCTGGGGTACTCCAAATGTTTCTGCAGCCCAACAACGTCTTCCTTGTCTATCACAGACCTGTTATTTGCGGCCCGTGGGTCCATATCGGAGCCACCTGGCCATGTTTTCCATGCGAGTCTACTTCTTCCAGTAAGTGTTCACGAGGTACTTCATCAAACCCTGTTTAAAAGCCTTGATAGATTAGGTCGACAGCTTTGGTTGCTTCTAAAACTGTGTTGGGGGTCCTTGATGAGGTGCATGGTTTTGTTCAAGGCAACAGGTTATACTTTCATTCACAAATCTTTCCAACGCTATGCCGATCACAGATGTGAGACGGATTGGTCTACAGTTGCTCGGCTTTTACCTACTACCCTTCTTATATATCGTTGCGATGTTTGCAATTTCCTGTCATCTGAAATTAGTTTGATCGTTATAGACCTGTTAAAGATCATCATCAGGGGACTGCTTATAATTTCACAGAAATTCCTCAACATTCTCGGGCACAGATTATCTGGTCCTGTAGATTTGTTGAATATTTCATGCGCAAAGTTGTTCCTCTACTTCATCAACAAGGTGGCGAATATTTCAGCGGTTGCACGTAGCCAGTTGTTCGATTCTTGGATATTATTCACATTCTCATCTATGCTGACGCTTACAAAGAATTCGTCGGGTATGTTAGACACGTCTTCAACGGATGGTTTTAGACCACTTGCACTATTTTGATGAGAGTCACTCCTCACACAAACAAGTCTCTTATTCACTATTGCATAAAACCCTTTTGGATTGAGTATGGCCATTCTAGCAAAATTTGTTCATATTTTTTCTTTGCGCTTCTAACCACTCTCTTCACTCATCTGCCAACCCGCTCATGCGATAGTTCTATTCTTCAGTGGGATTAATTTTATGGACTTAATACAACATCTGTTGGAAAGCCATTGCTTCTAAAACTTCATGCTGATTTGCACTGTTCTTTCTTGGATGTATCGCTAGCTTGCACCCTCCTATTTCTAAAATACACAAGCATACATCTGCGGCCCTGTCATCGAATTGGTACTCGAAATTTATGTTTGCAATTCCGTCGTACAAATCATCAAAAATGGCTGTGTCCAGTGAGATGCTGTCATTGGCTTGAGGACCAATGAAGATGATGCAATGATCATGATTCAAGACTGAGGTCATGAACTGGATAACTAGCATACCAATGATTGCGATTCCATTTTGTGCGTTAACCTAAACTCAGTGGTGCCAACTTAAACTAAGTGCTCGTCATGAATGACCAGTTATCGGTTAAGACGTGTGACCAGTACAACCGTCAAAATAGGGTAATGTTTCAACTAAGGCAAATCATGGGCCCGACTGTAATCTTGACAATGGTTTGAATGAAGATGCCATGAGCATCTGGAAAAAGATACAAAGCTATTGGACAGTCTGCAAACCAAAAAGTTTAATGACAAGGTCTGCCTACCGGTCACATTCTTAGTTAAATGGGTTCTCGCCTAAATGTCATTGTCAGCGAAATATGACATAAGAAATATGGAGGCATTTCATAGACATTCCAAGTATGGTTTCGTATGAAACAGGTAAGCTTAAGCATGCCAAAGATGGGTTTCCGGTTAGTTCTCTCCGACTCCACGACCCTGATGCCCTACCCTCGGCACTACAGGCGAACAGCAACCGTGGCGACATAACAATCTTTTTCAGGATGCTTACGTCGCCACCCGCAGCGTGAAAGGTGAACCAGAATGCGCCAGCACAATCGCAAGCTGTTGGCCGTGCAGAATTTGTCAACGTTACTAAACCACTCCGTTTTATGACTGAAAACTTTTCATCATTTTGAAGTGTCACCTCGACATAAGAAAGGTACAGAGTGAATTCACATTCGGTTTTGGGAGTACAAAATCAACCTTCGGAAAAAATCGACGTGCTGCGTATGGTGCTCTTATTTAATGTCACGAAAGACAAATCCATGCGTTATCAGCGTGGCATTAGAATTTGAAGAATCCTCCCCGTAAAAACCTTATCGAAAGGCATGTAAAAAAATTACGAAATGCAGAGCCTAATTTTGAGGAAAATTAAACGAATTTCGGAAAAAGCTGAACTGGTGCTGTGCATATGATGCGGTTCTAGAATTTAAACCAGAAAAAAATGAAAAATCCAAACAATATTGGCGAAGCCTTAGCGTTTTGGAATACACTTATCGAGTCAGATGTAAACATCGGGTCTTAAATTATTTATTTATTATTTGCTTTAATGTTACACCGGAGTCCCAACGCGAAGTTAATGCAGACTCCCCCGTAGGGCGGTATCGGGTCTTAAAAAGCAACCAATTTCGAAATGAATTTGAAGAAGGTTCCGGTATGATCAAGTTCTTCAACTCAAGCCACGAAGAGTCCGGATTCCTTAATTTTTGTTGTGGTCTAAGCCTTTTAAAATAAGGCTCCCATAGGAGGCACGACGAGCAAAACCTGAATAAATAGCCATGAAGTGGCTAAGATCACAGCTCAATTTTGGAAAAAAATAAAGCGAATATCGGAAAAAGACCGTCATGGAGCTATGCGCACTGTTTTGTTCTTTAATTGGAGCTTTCAAGTGTCGAACCCATTGCAGTTTGAAAAGGTTAGAACATGGCGTGCGAAATGGCTACGTTCAGAGCTAGAAAATTGGACGTTTTCAATTCAGCTATGATTCGTTCAAATCCTGGTGTCAGTGACGAAGTCCAAGAAGTTTTAAAATTCTCTCCTAATAAGATGTTGCGAGATACACATCAAAAAGCCTTCAATAAGTCGTTCGTTCTTAATTCGAGCTATGAAATGTCAAAATTCATGCATAATTAACGAAGCTTTAACCTTTCGACTGTAGGCATGAAGGTGTGACAGACGGACAGATAGACGGAAGAAACGACAATAGCAGACGGAGTCGGTAATTTTTTGTTCCTCGTGCACACACGCATGTCCCCAGTGGCTCACATGACCAGAGATAACCGACGAACCACATGTTGAAAGACGACAGAGCTGGAGACAAGGCAAGTGTCCGCTACCTCTTTCATGACCCCTACCAATAACATATTCTACGGCCTGCTGAAGATCAGGGCCTTTCTCAAATGAATTTCAGCCCCCCTGATCATGATGTATAGTAGCGAAACCAATTCGTGTATGATTAAAGATTAAGTGAAATCTTCAATGATCAATTATCGCTCGGTATTTGAACTCTTTGAAAATTTAATTGATATTATCCATTAAGAAGGGTTGTATAGTTTTAAAACCGTAAGAAATTTCCATATAAAGTTAAATTTCACGTGGGAAAAGTTTAGTCTGTTTTTTCTTTATTGACTAACCAAAAACGAATTTACTTTCTCTATTGTACAGAAGCGAACGAGAATTCGTTCAAGATTTAAGATTAAATGAAATCTTAAATTATCATTTCCCGCTCAATATTTGAACTTATCGAAAATGTTATTGATATTATCCATTAAGAAGCTTTGTCCAGCTATAACACCGTAGTAAATTTATGCATGAAGTTAAATTCCACGCGGGAAAAATCATCTAAGTTTTTTCGATAACAAACTAACCATAAACGAATTTTCTTTCGCTACTGTACATACATGCAACGTGGAGTAGATTAGAGTGATAGCGTTTACTTCTACGTGGAGTAAATGTCGTGCATGCACGCTGCGAATATGAAAGGTAGGCACGGGTACCACAGGAGGTACAGATAACTCTCTGGGTGCTGAGGTCATTTAGTCAAGGCACTCTTCGGGCGGAAACACGGAGCTTTATCACTCGAAATGGATTTACTTCAGAGCCCCAAGGATTCACAGTCGTCCTAAAGGTGCCGGCACGGCACCCCAACACCTACTGAGGTGAAGATGAAGAAGAGACAGGAAACTGGGAGCTCACGCATGAGAATAGCAAGAATGGATGCGAGTTAAACATATGAAGCGAATGAGGGAGAAGAGATATTGAAGGGCGAAGAGAAGAGTCTGGAGGGAAGCAAACTTGCTCGCCTCCCCCCCCCCCCCGCGGTAAGGAAGGTAAGGAGCGACTTCGGGGTGCCC
>SDVV010018301.1:0-13790 GCA_016164225.1 Gammarus roeselii
GTTAATATGCTATCAATCTTTCGTTGTCCAGCACAGAGTACTACTCTGGTCAAATACTGATCAACGTTTTCTATGATCAAACGGCAAGCTCTTTTCCAATCGATTGAGTTTGTTCTTCATAACATGGCAGTGACCAGCTGGTATCGGTGCTCAGGTGGTGATCGTGTCCACCTGGCGGTCCGGGTCGACGTTCCTCGAAGAGCTCCTATCGTCCCATCCAGCAGTGTTCGACATCTACGAGCCCCTGCTCATGTACGAACTCAGGCGACTCCGTGAGGGGCTGGATGCTGAGGACGCCCAGAATATCATCAGAAACTTGCTTCAGTGCAGGTGGGAATCATCTTTCCAGTTCCACTGCTGCACCTTTAACATAACAGCAAGATCATCTCTTTCGCACAATTCAATGACTCTGCTATCTTGGTCGCCTACTTTTGAATGGAGCTTCACATTAAGTGTCCAAAATTATCTAACATAAGGAAATTTCAGTTTTTAATCGTCTGAAACGAGACCCTCCAGACGCCTCTGTTAAAATCCAGCAAGTGTGATGCGAACTGCTTGCACGAATTTAAAATGTATTCACAGACTACCGTAAATGTACGTTCAACGCCTACACGGAGCCCCAGATGGTCTGACTAACGTAGTGAACATACTTTACCCGGCTCTACCAAGCCAAACGGCCCTAACTTAACTTCAAGTATAACCCATCCGGTGGTCCGTCCAGAGGTCCTGATCATTTTTCAATGGGTTTCAGTAACCTAATCCTATAAATCGCATGAAATTAAATGTACTCGTATGTTTATGCAACATAATTATGCTAGAAAAATTAAACAAGGAGTAAACAGAATATTCCCGATATCAGCTTGTAAAGATTCCACTTGTGGCGTCAGCGTACGTTATCTGTATAAGGTCAAAAGAAATCAATATATAGATTTGATATAACACGGTGACGATTTTTTGTGTAGTCACAAAATATTTTTTATGTCATATGTTTATAACCACAAAGTATTGCGTAGTTATGTCATCGTGGAATGCAAAACGGCCCTCTGACGTTGTCTGCTTTTAATTCTCATACGAAAACTTCACGTTGATGAAATCAATGCTTGATGTTCCTCTTCATTATGCATACTTGGTTTTGTCAAACCACAGAATTGGTTTCTGAGAAGCCAAGAAATAGCACAGCTTTCCCTAACTCCGTTTTCTTTGAAAAAGTAGTTAAAGAAAATGTTCCTCATGTAAAGCAGGACATTGCCATTATAGCTTTCCGAACTCACGACTGACGTGACTTAGCTCTTTACAGCTAAAGGGTTTAGCCAGGACCCAGCATCTAGTCAGGCGTGAGATCGAGATCAGTCTCCGCAGCAGGGCCCGACAACTTTGACTGGTTTCTTGTGTTGGGTCAAATAGACATGCCCTCCTCCGCCACGTCTATCCCTTTTCCTGACAAGACGTCATGAGCGGAAAAGCGCATCAGGTCCAAATAACGGATGGAACAAATACCACTTTACAAAACTTTCTTATGGCTTCCAAACCCAATATCCTACAGCTGGTTACAAAATTCAGTGCACCCAACACTATACACCATTCCTCAAGTCGTAGTCTCATCTCCGTTTCTACTAGTACGGTTTTCTCCACATAACAGCCCAGATTCTTATGTAACGGAAATTTCTCTAGTAATTCTCGATTTAGGCGCACACTGATTCCGGTCGCAGCGTCCATTTCCAACACGCAAACAATCGCGTCAAAACAACAATGTTGATGTCAGAACGCGACTAATGGATGTCTGATGATGACAGTTATCGGAGCTCGTTATCTGCCACTTGATCATTGACACTAATCCTGAGGTTTTGTTTATTGCCTTCACTCTTCATACTTTCAAACAAATCGTTTCTAATGGACCGGCAAATTTGTGCTTATGCTCAAATAATTGTTGAAATTATCACTAAACAATTTCAGGCTGCAGGACAAGCGTGACAAACTTATAGTGACAAAAAACAAAGCCAAAGGACGGTCATGATAATTTTTTGTTTTGAAATAAGGGATTGACTGTATCAATTTACTCTCAATTCAAGACTACCACGCAAAATGAATTTTTATAAGCACTACCATTGCATGTATATGATGGTAATCCCCATGTGTATCACAGGAATGTTTTTTTCTTTATCAAAGTTCCGCTATAATTCAAAGTAGTCCGAACACTAATTGATGTACATTCAGATCACGATAAATTGGTTAACAGCCGATTTAAATTGTTTCTATTTATTAATAGGCCGAACATAACAATACGGATGCAAATGGTCCAAGTGCAATATATAACTTCGAATGTAATTAAGAAATCTTGCATTTGATACAATTAATTAAAACAAAGCTATACACTGAATAATAAATAATATTGTAAATAGGCATTGTCATTATATTTTTAATTCGCGACAATAGTTTGCCATTTCTTTTATATTGCATGCACGATTATTTCTAGCAATTATTCATCAAACACGTGCTCATCAATACTAAATCCTTTACACAAGCGCGAGCAACCTAATTCAGTACTAATACCCAAATCAGTACACAATTGACAAACATCATAAACAAGAATATCGAGAGGATCTAGTTCTATTGGTAATACTGACCATCCACTGGCTATTTTTTAGTCACGAAGCCCACCGGACGTTTCCAAACAGTAGCATTAATTTTTCACTAACAAACAGGACAGTCAATACTTAAATTTCAGGGATCGACAATCTTTTGTGACAATTTTTGGTAAATAAGTAGAAAGAGTACTCATATATACCTCTCATGACTTGGTATGATGCCCAGGGTCACCATCAAGATGCGTAAAATATGATTGAAACGGTTCAACGAAACAAACTTATTGAACAGTTGTCATATCTCCCTAACTGTAGTTTTAGTAAATCATGTTCGGCATGCGCAAGGTGTTTGTAAAGTTTTTAACAATTTAAATGCTCTATAAAATTACCATCACATAAAATTTTAAATTGTGAATTACTCTAACAGATTTAGAAAAAAAAAATAACTTTACATCTTTTAATGCACCAAATGAGAATAAATCAATTTCAGCCTCCAAAGGAAAGGCATCCTAGTCAGTGCAGATCTGGACCCTTCGGATGAAGCTTGTTCACGTATTCAATGGTCGTTGGCTTGCGTTTGAGTACAATGGATTCCATCTGTCCCAATAACCAGCAGTCGAGTGAGATGAGGTCGTGACTATTAGCGGGCCAAGGCTGGTTTGTACGGCAGCCGGTTACTAACTCGAGAAATGTGTCTGGTAACGGCATGAGCTGAACCCATGGACGGCAGAGTGCTACCAATGGTGTGACTCAAAGACGGCGTAGCAGTTAATGCCGAGAAGTACCCAAATCTCTTTAAGAGCTGTTAGGTCGGAAGAACTCTACTATCAACAGAATGGTGCTCCAGCTAGCTGCTCCAACGAGTGTCTCGAATTTTTATCGGAATAAATTTGCGGAGCGAGTGATCTGTTGCCGAACGAACCAGTCTTAGCCCGCTCATAACCGACAGAAATGAGCAAGGAAAAAGTTCTACTTGCAGTGACCGGGAACGGCCGTAATTTAATTCGAACGGTAAATCCTTATTTAAAGACCATCAGGCTAACTATTTCATAGTTTTAGGACGAATTCTCACCACGGACGTCATTTCTCAACTGCTGCAAATGTTATCCTACTGTTATTTTTCGAAAGTGAGTCGTGGGTGGTTAGGTCTGAAATAGTTATATAAATAGCAATGAACTGCTCTTCCAGCTGTTGAATCATTTGCATTAGGTCAAAGAACCAAGAGTCAGACAATATTTAGTTATAAGCCTGTAGAATAATCCAGGTTAGTACAATACCTCATGAACGACGTTTGGCATTCGCTCAGAAACAGTGCAAAGAAAAATTATCATGCCTACTATTTGCTGGAGGTGCTTGCCTTTACTTTGGCTTCATGTAGTAATATGTGATGATGATGATGATTGCTCATAAACAAAATCTTAGTTCTTAAGGAACTAAGGCATCTTCTTCTGCTGGCTGCATGGTAGCGATAACTATTGTCTTGGGCTGTATTAGCTCACTAATTGATGAATCACATTTTCATCAAATTCCAAAACACACTTTTGCAAAATGTGAACACAGCTTCACTATCACAAATTTGATCAAATTCATTGTTGCCGGTAAATATTCACTTATCAGGTTGCAATAATTAATTCCCTAATGAAGCTCTGGAACATTCCCCTTGTAATGATACCAAACCCTTTTATCTATAAACTAATCCCATTTCAAACGGTTGTAATGTCGGATTAATAACATTCTTCCTCACAAATAACTAAGCCACTAAAAAGTCGTTGAACTGTGACAACTAAAATTTCTTAGTGAGTAACAAGACCAATTTCGTTCTCAAGAATCACATTCTTCTACATTTTCCTCTCAGGTACAAAAATGACAGCTACCTCAGTGTGATTAGAAAGCTAAAGAACATGATGGAGCGCAACCGGGAAGTTCACAAACTCTGTAAGTCTTTCGATTACGGCAACGAAATTTGTTACGATCTGCGGTACCTGAGCACCGCATGTCAATTGTTTCCCTGGACCTTGATGAAACTCGTTCGCCTTAAGCTGGGACTCATGGAACCTTTCCTGGAGAGTCCAGACCTCTATACGGGTCTACAGGTGATCTACCTCGTCAGGGACCCAAGAGCTGTGATCAACTCTCGCCGTTCCACCGTTGGCTGGTGCAAAGAAACCTCCAACGATTGCTACTCGCCTGTTACACTCTGCCAAGATATGGATGAAGATCTGCAATCAGCGGTGGACTTCCAAAATAGGTTTCCAGGGAGAGTTCACATCCTCAGGTACGAGGACATGGCCAACGACCCCTTCAATCTCACCAAAAGAATGCTGGACACCATCGGACTTGATTACGACCCGAAAATAAAAGACTTCCTAGTGACTCACACAACGAAGGACATCAATCAGCCGTGGACTACTTCTCGGAAGTCTAGGGAGCGTCTACTCTACTGGACTCAAAAACTGCCATGGAGGGACATAGAAGAAGTGCAGGGAGCTTGCACTTCTGTAATGCAAAAGTTTGGTTACCTTCCAGTGACTACAACGGAAAACCTCCAACTAGGGGATGTTCTAAAAGAATTATCAATTTGTTTATAGCAGTATTATTTTGTTTTTTTAATTTGCGTTATTGGACTGGTGTGATGAAACTTTTATTTATTAAGTAAATCATCGTTCTAAGCCATTCATGTCACACATTTCACTAAGATAAGGGGAACTACTTGTTCTAGAAAGCACTGCATACCACAATCGTAGCTTTACGTTGCAACCGTAAATTGTGTTAAGTCGTTCAATTCAACATGGAAAAATTCCATCTCGACAAACAGTAACAGAAAAGGAAATCATTTTTCCCTGGATGACGTATTTTTTCTACACCATATATCAACTGGATAAATATGGGATTTGAATAGGTGGCTAACAGAAATATTCTCGACGACGGGACAATAATAATAATAACTGTATTATGAATCCTCAAGAGCATAGTACACAGAGAAATCTTCAGTCAACCTTTCACAATTTCACCCAAATCTGAGTAAAGGCTCCCCGTAACCTGCACCTACATGCTGCATAGGCTGATACGAAATACTATAACGAGGACTGAAGTTTTTCCAATGATGATTTCACTGTCCACATATATTTAGCTAACCATTCAAACTTCATCTTTTCTCTCTGTGTGGTTCGATATGTCTGCACAATTTTCAACAAATCCAAGTTCAGAAAAGTTAGAATCAGGCGTTGGAGCATGTTTGTACCTCTGTGTGTATGCCCGTCTCTACCTTCGACAGAGTGTGTGGCTAAACCACTGGACCCCCCTCAACTTCTGGAGCCAGAATATAAATTGTGTTGCTTATGAATTCCCCTCAATCTCTGGAGCCAGAATATAAATTGTGTTGCTTATGAATTCCCCTCAATCTCTGGAGCCAGAATATAAATTGTGTTGCTTATGAATTCCCCTCAATCTCTGGAGCCAGAATTTAAATTGTGTTGCTTATGAATTCCCCTCAATCTCTGGAGCCAGAACACAGCTTGTGTTGCATATTAATGACCCTCAATCTCTGGAGCCAGAACACAGCTTGTGTTGCTTATAAATGCCCCTCAATCTCTTGAGCCAGAACACAGCCTGTGTTGCTTATAAATACCCCTCAATCTCTGGAGCCAGAACACAGCTTGTGTTGCATATTAATGACCCTCAATCTCTGGAGCCAGAACACAGCTTGTGTTGCTTATAAATGCCCCTCAATCTCTGGAGACAGAACACAGCTTGTGTTGCTTATAAATGCCCCTCAATCTCTGGAACCAGAACACAGCTTGTGTTGCTGATAAATCCTCCTCAATCTCTGGAACCAGAACACAGCTTGTGTTGCATATTAATGACCCTCAATCTCTGGAGCCAGAACACAGCCTGTGTTGCTTATAAATACCCCTCAATCTCTGGAGCCAGAACACAGCTTGTGTTGCATATTAACGACCCTCGATCTCTGGAGAAAGAACACAGCTTGTGTTGCTCATAAATGCCCCTCAATCCCTAGAACCAGAACACAGCTTGTGTTGCTGATAAATCCCCCTCAATCTCTGGAACCAGAACACAGCTTGTGTTACTTATAAATGCCCCTCAATCTCTAGAGCCAGAACACAGCTTGTGTTGCTTGTAAATGCCCCTCAATCCCTGGAACCAGAACACAGCTTGTGTTGCTCATAAATGCCCCTCAATCCCTAGAACCAGAACACAGCTTGTGTTGCTGATAAATGCCCCTCAATCTGTGAAACCAGAACACAACTTGTGTTTCTTATAAATGCTCCTCAATCTCTGGAGCCAGAACACAGCTTGTGTTGTTTATAAATTCCCCTCAATCTCTGAAGCCAGAACACAGATTGTGTTCCTTGTAAATGCCCCACAATCTGTGTAGCCAGAACACAGATTGTGTTTCTTATAAATGCTCCTCAATATCTGGAGCCTGAACACAGCTTGTGTTGCTTATAAATGCTCCTCAATCAAGGAGCTAGAACACAGCAGGTGTTGCTTATAAATGCCCCTTAATCTCTGGGACCAGAACACAGCTTGTGTTTCTTATAAATGGTCCTCAATCTCTGGAGCAAGAACACAGCTTGTGTTGCTTGTAAATGCCCCTCAATCTCTGGAGCCAGAACACAGATTAGGTTGCTTGTAAATGCCCCGCAATCTCTGGAGCCAGAACACAAATTGTGCTGCTTGTAAATGCCCCACAATCTCTGGAGCCAGAACACAGATTGTGTTGCTGATAAATGCCCCTCAATCTATGGAGCCAGAACACAGATTGTGTTGCTGATAAATGCCCCTCAATCTCTGGAGCCAGAACACAGATTGTGCTGCTTGTAAATGCCCCACAATCTCTATAGCCAGAACAAATATTGTGTTGCTTGTAAATGTCCCACAATCTCTGGAGCCAGAACACAGATTGTGCTGCTTCTAAATGTCCCACAATCTCTGGAGCCAGAACACAGATTGTGTTGCTTGTAAATGCCCCACAGTCTCTGGAGCTAGAACACAGATTGTGCTGCTTGTAAATGTCCCACAATCTCTGGAGCCAGAACACAGATTGTGCTGCTTGTAAATGTCCCACAATCTCTGGAGCCAGAACACAGATTGTGTTGCTTGTAAATGCCCCACAGTCTCTGGAGCCAGAACACAAATTGTGTTGCTTGTAAATGCCCCACAATCTCTGGAGCCAAAACACAGATTGTGTTGCTTGTAAATGCCCCACAGTCTCTGGAGCTAGAACACAGATTGTGTTGCGAATTCACTGGGCCGTGTCAAAATAACTTCTCCTCAATCGTCGGAGCATATCACAGAATTTAGGTATATTTTCTGAGAAGTTTGTCCAAGAAATCTCCGTCGAAATAGTATATACTGAAGAAAAAATTTACCTCGAGACTATTTTGTCCCTCTGCGCTCACTTGTTTAGTCAACGCAGTCATTCTACGTCGGAACTATGACTTTGAACGCCATTTTAACTCAGTGTGAAGAAAATGCCTGGAATAAACTTAGATAAAATGAAGGAATTTAATATAATTGACTTAGAATGAAATAGTGACACCTCAATAAGGTAAATAAAGGATTTGATAAAATCAAGAGTAATTGAAAGTCGTGACCGAAGAACGTTCATCTTATTTTTTCTTTGATTTTCGTTAATCATTTATAAGTGATACGGAGTGATAAATGATCTCTAGGGAAAACGTATAGAACAGCGAAAAGACGTCTCATGAAACAGTGAATAGGTTGACGATGTCGCTGAAGCGCGGCAAAGTGATTGATGTCTTCAATTTAACACAAGCTTTCATGCGTAGCAATCATCGGTTCCCAGATAGAATGTTCCATGATTACAGTCGCTTACCTTACCCTTAAAGGTGTTCCATGACTATAGACCTTACCTTGCCCTTAAAGGTGCTCCATGAATATAGACCTTACCTTGCACTTAAAGGTGTTCCATGACTATAGACCTTACCTTGCCCTTAATGGTGCTCCATGACTTTTGACTCTTACCTTACCCTTAAAGGTGCTCCATGAATATAGACTTTTACCTTACCCTTAAAGGTGTTCCTTACACTTGAAAGTGTTCAATGACTATAGGCTCTTACCTTACTCCAGAAGGTGTTCCATGACTATAGCCTCATACCTTACATTAACAGGTGTTCCATGACTATAGCCTCATACCTTACATTAACAGGTGTTCCATGACTATAGCCTCATACCTTACATTAACAGGTGTTCCATGACTATAGCCTCATACCTTACATTAACAGGTGTTCCATGACTATAGCCTCATACCTTACATTAACAGGTGTTCCATGACTATAGCCTCATACCTTACATTAACAGGTGTTCCATGACTATAGCCTCATACCTTACATTAACAGGTGTTCCATGACTATAGCCTCATACCTTACATTAACAGGTGTTCCATGACTATAGCCTCATACCTTACATTAACAGGTGTTCCATGACTATAGCCTCATACCTTACATTAACAGGTGTTCCATGACTATAGTCTCATACCTTACATTAACAGGTGTTCCATGACTATAGCCTCATACCTTACATTAACAGGTGTTCCATGACTCATCTTATCTCACCCTTTAAGATGAACTTCCGTCGTAATTTTTGATTACGCAGGTGAGAATGTTGTGTTATTTGAGATGTGCAAATGAACGTTCCGAGGTTGTGTAAAGCACCGTAGGCTGTACACAACTTTCGCGACCGGACATGATTCAAGTGGCGCAGGCTCAGAACCGTTAATAATCTTTAAACAGAATATAAATTTATGAAGTGATTGAAGTTCCTTGTGGTATGGGAAATTAAATCAACTGTCGATGTATTATTTTGAATTTTCCTGATCGCCAAAATTTTATTGACAAAAAAAAAAATTTATGAGTTACCCTAGCATATGCAGTAACGAAAAAAAAATAGTTCCTGATTATAGTATGAATAAAATCTTCAATTATCAATTAACACTCTATATTTGAACTCATTGAAAATTTAATTGATATTATCCATTAAAAAGGATTGTTCAGATATAAACCCGTAAGAAATTTCCATACAAAATTAAATTCCACGCGGGAAAAGTCAATTTTTTTTTCGGTTATAGACTAGCCATAAACAAATTTCTTTCGCTACACTACCTACACGCTTCCAGCGTCAGCGGGTGACATTATTTTATGCAGTGCTGTTGTTTGTTTCACCAGCTACTGTATGTCTTATGTCATCCGAAAGGGTGTCGGACCCTGCTTCAAATAATACGGGCCCGGCTATCCGCTCGTCCGTCCGTCACTCCGCTCGAACTTTCTGACAAAAGTCGGATCTCCTCCTACAGCTACGAAAGTTTCACAGCAATCAAATACGTAATTAAAAAGCTCTTGTAGAGTATAACAATATAGCGCCGATATATTCCCCACAATTCGAATAAATATTGTTTATAGTGGTTTATTATTTTTCATCAAATCTCCTCAATCATAACAACAAGCAATGAATCGTTTAAAAACTACTGTAGAGCAGTTCTCCACAAAGAACGGTTACTATGAAAATTCAAAATCGAAAAACGTAATGGCCACCTTCTGAAAAATCCAAAAATCTTCTGAAATGTTAGAGAAATCAGAACTTTTCTTACAGTTCTGAAGTTTTCACGACAAGCATTACATCATTTAAATATTCTTGGGAAGAACTTCAATAAAACGCAGTTTTTTCCTCGTTTAAAATTTTACTCGTTTCGAAATATATATTCTCCTTACAAAAAACGGGTGTTCCCCTTTAACCATTGTCAGGGTCGTTGAACTCTTCTGTGAGTTCACATTGAGTATTCACAGTTTTATGTACTTACGAAAAGTTACAATAATACTTGACGAATCCTCTTAACCTGCAGCTACTCTAATGTGCTGGAGACCGACCACAATTAACTCGTTTGCAATATGAAAGATTTTATCGCATACTATGATAATTAAAACATGCCAGTATTTGTATTGAACTCAAGGTCACACCTTGCCCGAGGCATATCACTATGTATCTCTTACAAGGGACTAGTGTCCCACATAATAATCTTATCTCATCTTCTGTACTACAAAGTAGTCCTACAAGTTGTGTTGACGAAACACGACTCCTCTTCGTTGAACTAGATACAATATAAAAACGTCTTGCTTAGGCTAACACGCTATGCAATAGACGTCACGCATTGGTTCATCCGCCACTGAAGTTACATCCTAATCGACCAAAACATTCGTTGAGCAATTAGATCCATCCCACATTTTTATTATTTGGTTAATGTGTATGAGTAGTGCATGGTCTATAGTGCCTGGCGGGGGTAAAGGTGCGGTAGAATATGAAGTTGACTGAGCAGGTCGTGCACACCTTGCGTGATGATAGAAATGTGATATATATTAACTTGATTCTTCTCAAGTAGAGTCAATTGGAAGCCAACCATTAAAATGAATTGTCAACACCGCACGTGACCACAGTAGATAAATTATGGTTTAATTTAATAAAACATATTACGTGTTATTATTTAATTCAATATTGCCATGGGTGAACTACAAACGATGCTCAATATTATTCCAATGTAAGCTATAATTTGCTTAAGTTTGTGTTTGTGGGTCGGTTAAGGCCTTGAGTTCTTTGAGCCAACGTCTTGCGTTCTTCGGGCTTTCAGTTTAGGCACACGAGGAGAGCGTCTGCATTGGAACTTCTCGTGAGCCAAACTTTTTTTTTACGAAACAGCTGATCGATGTAAACAAACCACTCGGGTCTTTGTTTTCGTTAAGAGCACATGCAAACTATTAGCAAAAACTTGTAAAACATTAAACAAATCAACTATAGTTAACTATCAATCAATAATAATGCTTTGAACCAATTGTTAACATGTACTTATTTGAGCCTCATTTTAGATATGGAGTAATTGTTTGCTATATTTTAGGGTAACTTAACAAGCTTCAGGCGGTCTTCAAAGAGCTCGTTGGTGAAAAGTTTATCCAGAACAATATTAAAGAGCCGCGACCGTGTCGATCAGTTGACGAGGAAATCGTGGAAATGATCGAGACTCATGCGGCTTTGGCCCAAAGACTCATGAAATTGAATGACGTGTGCATTGGTTTTTAGCGTGTTAGTGCATTTAACCCCTAATTGTATAGGTTGAAAGTAATAATCATCGGTTAAACATTTCTCAGATTATTATATAATAATAATAATTGTTTCCTGCAGTGCCTTTCCGATATTAATTGAATGGTGATATTAAACAAATTTATTGTTACATTACGTGTAAGGGATGACTGTAACAATAATTAAACAATGAAATTGTTATCCCATAGCAGACACTATGGAATTAGGACGTGAAAGATTCCTCCCCTAACTCAATCAATATGAGTAATGTACGTATCTCCGTGACAACTTTGAATAGTTGTATATAAATATATATGTTGATAACTATGTATATACATCGAGTCCTTACAGACGTATCTCCATCTTACGAAATGTAACCTCACCTACGCCTAATGAACTTCGATTAATCATGTTCCTACAGAGTGCTGCCCTTGTTCCGGCGAGCCGCACTAACATACTTCATACATACATACCTCATCTTTGCATACCTCATACATACATACTTCATACATACATACCTCATCTTTACATACCTCATACATACATACTTCATACATACATACCTCATACTAACATACCTCATACCTACATACCTCATACCTACGTACCTCATACCTACATACCTCATACCTACATACCTCATACCTCATACCTCATACCTACATACCTCATACCTACATACCTCATACCTATATACCTCATACTAATATACCTCATATACATACCTCATACTTACATACCTCATACATACATACCTCATACTTACATACCTCATACTAACATACCACATACTTACATACCTCATACTTACATACCTCATACTTACATACCTCATACTTACATACCTCATACTTACATACCTCATATACATATTCCATTCGTACGAAGCATGTATATATCCGACCAAACAGGAGGTATTCGCTGAAAATTCCATTCAGGGACGATGTAAGTTGACAACGGTGGTAGGTCATGTACGATCACATAGTTCATTCGTTATTTAGCCCGATTATTTCAGCTTTTTAAGCATCGTTTCTTGTACTATACTGTGATATAATAGAAAGTATTAGAATGCATGATGCAATTATTCAGTGAATGGGTCATAACAATCGAAATATACAGAGAATGACGATGCTTCCACCGTTAACATGATAAACGAATCTTCTACAAAAAAATCTACCGCTTGGTCTAATATAGAGGTGTCAATTGAAATATGGACACTGAACCAACTAATATTCATTTAATTTAGTCAAGTTGAATATGAACACATTGGTAATTACGATTCCTCTTCTAAACTGTTTTTGCTTCGTTGAAACTTGAGATATCCTCTTAATACTCTGAATTTGTAGCATGAGCGCTAGTTACTTCTAATCATCTAATCCCCTCAAGGTGTAGGCTATGGTATTCTAAAATTCATACAAAATGTAAGGATACAAATAAATTAGTATTTAATTTTTGTTTATTAGGCAAAAAAGGAATCATATATGTTACCCCAATTTAATGGAGTACGCCCGAAAAATTATATTTTTTCTCGAATGTGCCATATGTCTTACAATGGTGGTTACTAATAAAATATGATATTAGTATCTTCAGTGATCTCTAAATTATAACTTGATTCAGTAGCTCAATATATGTCCAGGATATGGTTACGCATTGTAATAGAAATAAATAATTAAATTCAGCGTTCATGTGAACAGGTCTTTTGTGCCGCCCAGTTGGTACTGAGCATACAGATCCTCAGTGCCGCCCAGTTGGTACTAAGTATGCAGATCCTCAATGCCGCCCAGTTGGTACTGAGTATACAGATCCTCAGTGCCGCCCAGCTGGTACTGAGTGGAGTAGCAGTCCGCCACAGACTGTTGTGTATTGAAATATGTCAAGCGTCTTCGCTCTCTGGTTACACGCGTCACAAATGTAGCATCCAAATATAATTAGTTGCATAATACTCATCTACCTATGACAATAATAAAATATAATTTCTGCATCCTTTCGTCAAGGTTTTACTGGCGGCAGAGTCTTTGAACCAGGAAATATGAGTGTTTGGCGATATTATTAATGAATGTTGAATAATATCACTAAACGTATATATGTGCATATATATGT
>SDVV010018302.1:0-13789 GCA_016164225.1 Gammarus roeselii
GGGGGAGCAGAGGTTCCAGGATTCAGAGGGGCCTCTGTAGGGTCCCACAGTTTCTCAAAAGGCTCCCAAAGGGTCTCAAGGGTGTCCCAAAGGGCCCCAGAAAGATCCAAGTGGACCACCCCAAATCCACCTGGTCTCCCAAGTCCCCCGGGTTCCCGAAACCCCGGGTCCTCGAGTCCCGCGGATCCCACGAGTACCTCCTCTCCCTGGGTCACCTTGTCTCAACCAACCTCGATGCATATAATAAAATAACCAATGCAAAATTTATCACCATGAAAAAAGGGCAGAGAAAAATAATAGAGCCCATGCAAGAAGAAATAATAAAATACTTAAATAAAGTGTTAATGATCTATAAAATGAATAATCATCCATCCACCCCAATCTTTTTCTTCTCAAAATCAGCGTCCCTCTTAGTTCTCCTCACCACCCGCTTCACATCGTTTCTCATCTCTTTATAGCTTTCATAGGCCACTACCGCCTTCACCTGCAACCACTCCTCGAACGCTCATCTTTTCCGTGCCACCGCTAGTTTAACCTCCTCGTTCCACCACTCGCAACCCTTCCTTTTGCACCCGCCCACACGGCGCGCACCACACACATTCTTAGCAAGTCTCAGCAACGTATCTCTTAACGTCTTCCATTCTTCCTCCACATCTCTCAGATCCTGTCCTCTCACGTTGTCATATTCCTCCCTCAACACCTGATGGAACTCCTCCGGTCTGCTTCTCACATTCAGGTCACTCACTTTCACTACCTCTCTTCCTCCTCCCACTCTTTTGTTACCTTTCCACCTCTGCTCCACTATTAATCAACCGTCCCCCAGCAGATGGTCATACCTCCTCCACCTTCTTCTCTCAACACCCGCACATCCAACAGCCTCCCCACCACTTTCGTCGAAATCAGCACAAATATATCAGCGCTAACCACTCGACCACCGCCGTGGCCGAGTGGTTAGCGTATCCGACTGCAGTGTCAGCCTCTGGTGCTGCATGAGTTCGAGCCTCGGCAGGGACACGGCGGTCTGTGGCGGGGAGATTGGGCTCCTCCCCCTCTGCGTCTGCCTAACATAGCCACCCCCTAACTAGGGGGAAACGGCAGTATGTCTATACATCTATACTCTCCACCACTGTACCACGGGACATCTTTACCCATGTGTACTTGTGGATATCCAACCACCAACTCCAGCTCCATACACAGACCTATCAGGTTTTCTCCATTGTCATTTCTATCGCTAACGCCATACCTTATTGTCGCATTTTCCACCACTACATCTCCAACTCTCGCATTGTCACCCAGTACAACCACATTGAATTGACCTCCAAAACTCTCAATGCACTCACTCAGGTCAGTCCAAAATAGCTCTCTCTCCTCTTCACTCCTTTCGCTACCCTGACCGTATGCACTCACAAAAACCGATCTTTCTACGCCCAACTTAACTTTCACTCACATCAATCCTGTAGACACCTCCTTCCACTCGGTAACGCTACTAGCCAACCGATCACTCAATATCAACACCACATTTTCTCTCTACCCAGCCTTCCACCACTTCAGACTTTCTTCCGCTTATCACACCAAACTCACATTCGCCCTTACCTTTCAACTCCGTCTCACTCAGCGCCAACACATCAGACTTCCTCCTTACAAACTTCTCGCCAATCTCTCTCCTCTTCACTTCATTCGTATTACAGTTACGCACAATCAGCGACCCTGGCAACAGGGTTTGGAGAGGCGTGAGCCTCTCCTTCCCCCGCTCGTCTTGCCGTCATTGAGGAAGGGTTTTACAGAAAACGGGACTCCTAGCCCCTTCGCTTCGACCTTTTTTAGTGACCTTTTACAACACGCAGGGGTTGCGGTAGCACGATTCTACTCCCGGCTACGGGGCGTCATTTTAGTCGCCGTCTACGACACGAAGTGGTTACGGTAGCAAGATTCTATGCACCGGCTACAGAGCTAGGTGTTATT
Source organism: Gammarus roeselii (assembly GCA_016164225.1). Lineage (NCBI taxonomy): Eukaryota > Metazoa > Arthropoda > Malacostraca > Amphipoda > Gammaridae > Gammarus > Gammarus roeselii. Next base: position 1,963 of record SDVV010018302.1, read on the forward strand.
ACCAAAACAAAAACATCTAGTTTTAATCGTTTCTAAACTTGTTATCAGGGCTTCCTCTCGTTGATTAAAAACGAAAATTAGGTACGCAGTTTGTTCCACCAAAGAACAACAACAGCTTCTGCTCTTCGTGGACTTTGGTAATCCTGCCAACATTGAACCAACATGAAGGAAGATATTAAACAATAATCATCTTCATAATAAATTAGGAAGAATTGGCACCCATCATTTTATTCTGTAATAGAATAGCTTCTAACACCCTAACTTTTTTACTGTATTTGTATCTATTTATGATTACAATGTACTCCAAACTTCACTTCGATTGTTCCAACTCATATTACTGACCTGCCTGGTTAATAGTGTTCACGTATATCAAAGGAACACATTACACCAGGCCAAAGCAGCCCGCCAACTGCATACCCGCATGCATAGCCTTATCTCTTAGCTTACGTCATTAATCTTGCAGTAAATCTTTGTTCGTAAGCAGCCCTCCTCAACAACACTGGCTGACGGGGAACCCTCCAGTTACGCAGTAAGCCTTCCTAACAACCTGACTTGACGGGGAGCCCTCTAGTTGTGCAGTAGCCCTGCCCAACAACACTGGCCTGACTGGGAACCCTCCAGTTGCGCAGAAACCCTTCTCAACAACACTACTGGTCTGACGGGAATCCCCCCAGTGCTGCATTACGACGAGTCAATATCGCTCTAAAAAGGTGTTTGCCCAGCTGATCCGGTGCCCTGCCTGGCAAGCAATACCCGCTGCTGCCCTATTAAGGTGGCGTAACATGTAAACTTTGTCCGTGAAAAAAAAAATCACGGAAGTGTTCCCCACTTAAGTGAAAACTTCCACTTAATATTTTCACACGAACACGTGTGCAAGCCGCAAGTATTTTTTCATAATTTCTTACACACATATCGTATACACCTTGTAATCAACATTTTCACAAATGTTGATCGTATTTATAAAAAAAATACAAATACAGACAGCTTAAAACATGCTCCAAATACTCCAATATTCATAGCATAATCGTGTCTTTCCAAATACGTATTGACGAATAAATAATAATTACTTCTCATGTTCACTATCCGTTTGTCACTTAGTTTGTTGGTGTAGCTTTGTCGTCGAAGCCGAAAAAAACGTCGGGTGGAAAATTGAATTTGACCCGTTTTTTCACTTGAGTGATTTCACTTACATAAGGTGAAAGTTTTCACAAATTTGCTCCAGTGGTAAAGGTCTGTCACACGGGCAAATATGTGAGATCACTTGCTCCATCACTTGAGCTAAAACTATCTCGTTAGGAGAGAGTTTTAGCTAACACATTTGGGTTTGTTTGTTCTAACAACGAAATTGCAAAAATAAACAGAATGACGAAAGAACACTAAACAAATTTGTAGCAGGAATTACTTTTTCTTCAATACTTTATTAATTGCATTAAATGTATAGAATGCCACAGTTATGAAAGAAATATTGCCCTAGTCCGAACATATATTATGTTTTCGGTATTTATTCGTTTTTTGTTATATAATATGATCATTCACGGAAATGTAAATTGAAGAGACGTACATGGTATGTGGTCATAGAAAACAAATAGAAATATAATTGAGCAACAGAATGCGCCCCTGTCGCTATGTGTGAACGTGTTGGTGGAAATTTTCCCTTATGTGAAGAACGTAGAGGTGAAATCACTTACGTACAAAGAGTACATGTGACGCCTACTTTAGACACAAGTGAAATCACTTACCTACCAACCAAGTGAGTCGACCTTTTTATGTCAGTGTAGGACACGTAAATGAAATCACTTGCTGCCTAACCAAAGAGGGTTGACATTTTTATGTCAGTGTAGGACACGTAAATGAAATCACTTGCTGCCTAACCAAAGAGGGTTGACATTTTTATGTCAGTGTAGGACACGTAAATGAAATCACTTGCTGCCTAACCAAAGAGGGTTGACATTTTTATGTCAGTGTAGGACACGTAAATGAAATCACTTGCTGCCTAACCAAAGAGGGTTGACATTTTTATGTCAGTGTAGGACACGTAAATGAAATCACTTGCTGCCTAACCAAAGAGGGTTGACATTTTTATGTCAGTGTAGGACACGTAAATGAAATCACTTGCTGCCTAACCAAAGAGGGTTGACATTTTTATGTCAGTGTAGGACACGTAAATGAAATCACTTGCTGCCTAACCAAAGAGGGTTGACATTTTTATGTCAGTGTAGGACACGTAAATGAAATCACTTGCTGCCTAACCAAAGAGGGTTGACATTTTTATGTCAGTGTAGGACACGTAAATGAAATCACTTGCTGCCTAACCAAAGAGGGTTGACATTTTTATGTCAGTGTAGGACACGTAAATGAGATCACGTTTTTCCCTTTGTGACGGCCCCGTCTCAGGTGATAACGTACTGTATTTGCCTCGTATGTAAGTGTAATCATGTATTTGCCCGGTGTGACGGCCCCATCACGTAGTGTAAGCACGTACTTTCCCCGTGTGACGACCATCACATCAGCAGATACCTATTCGACCCGTGTAAAGGCCCCATCACGTAAGTGCAAGCACGTATTTGCCCCGTGATACGACTCCGTCACATCAGTAGTTACCTAATTGACCCTTGTGACGGCGCCCCATACTCACACTAGGGAGTGAGGAGCCACCTGGTTAATGGATTCAATAGGGAGTGTGAGGAGCCACCTGGTTAATGGATTCAATGGGAAGTGTGAGGAGCCACCTGGTAATTGATTCAATAGGGAGTGTGAGGAGCCACCTGGTTAATGAATTCAATAGGGAGTGTGAGGAGCCACCTGTTAATGGATTCAATGGGAATTGTGAGGAGCCACCTGGTAATTGATTCAATAGGGAGTGTGAGGAGCCACCTGGTTAATGGATTCAATAGGGAGTGTGAGGAGCCACCTGGTTAATGGATTCAGTGGGAAGTGTGAGGAGCCACCTGGTAATTGATTCAATAGGGAGTGTGAGGAGCCACCTGGTTAATGAATTCAATGGGGAGTGTGAGGAGCCATCGGGTCAATTGATTCAATGGAGAGTGTGAGGAGCCACCTGGTTAATGGATTCAATAGGGAGTGTGAGGAGCCACCTGGTTAATTGATTCAATAGGGAGTGTGAGGAGCCAACTGGTCAATGGATTCAATGGGAAGTGTGAGGAGCCACCTGGTTAATGGATTCAATAGGGAGTGTGAGGAGCCACCTAGTTAATTGATTCAATAGGGAGTGTGAGGAGCCACCTGGTTAATGGATTCAATAGGGAGTGTGAGGAGCCACCTGGTCAATTGATTCAATAGGGAGTGTGAGGAGCCACCTGGTTAATGGATTCAATAGGGAGCGTGAGGAGCCACCTGGTTAATGGATTCAATAGGGAGTGTGAGGAGCCACTTGGTTAATGGATCCAATCGGGAGTTTGAGGAGCCACCTGGATAATGAATATTTAGTCTCTAGAACAACAAAATAAAACCCTGAATCCTGGTCACAGGGAAGTAATTGGTAAAGTTGGTTTCAAAAAATGCAAATCTAAGGCAATTGATTAAACTGAGAGGCACACGCTTTTGTTGAAGACTTTCACAGCACCGGCAAGTGTGATCACGTATTTGAATCGTGTGATGGCCTCACCACGTAAGTGTTAGTATGTGTTTGCCCCGTGTGACGACTCCATCACATCAGTAGTTACCCAATGGACCCGTGCGACGGCCCCATCACGTAAGTGTTATCACTTACATATTTGGCACGTCTGACGCCCGCTTAGTGGCGATACCCAAGGTATCCAAGCAGTACCGGCAGCCCTGCAAGGGCTTCATCAATGGCAGCTGCTGGGCGCTCCAGTGGAAGCGTTTACGAAGATCATAATGACACGGAGCGTCGAATAATCAAAGAAGCACATCACATGTAACAGCTAGAACAACCTTCAAAATTTTCAAGGTAATTGAACCAAACAAATGAAATGAAAATACTAACGTTAGCATTCAGTGAACCAAACACTGCGGGGACCGATTAAAAAACGTTAAAAAACATTCAATAGATACTAACGTTAGCATTCAATGAACCTACCGCTGCGAAGACCAATAACAAAAACAAGAAATTATCTCGTTGCACGTACAGCAGTGCCTCGCGATCCTAGATTGTTTTATCCCAAACAGCTGGACAAATCAATCCGAAATTCGTCGCTAGTTTGTTCTGATGACGTCAGACGTGTCAGCTGCACTACCACCAACAGCAGCTGCAATGGTCTTGTCACGCCCCGAGACCGTGTTTCTAGCACAGCCACACAATACAAGTTGCCTACACACAATCTTACCAGGCCACGATTATGGCCTGGCCGTAAGCACGTGTACACGGAAATACCTCATGAGTGAACGTACGCTGTGGACGTACACACATTATCGTCATGCGTTCATGAAGCCATTAGCAAGTTGCTGCAGCTGCCATGGAGAGGAGATTCGTTAATACTTTATCGTCCACTTTATTTGGTTATGAAATAGCATTACATGATTGTTTTTTTTTCATCTGTCGCGGTGTGGTGGACGCGGCGGCCACTGAAGCGGACCCGAAGCTATCGTGGTGCAACGAGTACTTGTACTTGTTGCCACTAGAGGGTCCGTCGTGCGGTCCAACAGGGAAGTGAGGCTCTCACCTCACGGGCTTACTACAGAAGGACGGAACATGGACAAGCACTGTTTCCTCAAGACCCTATCGTCACCAAGCATAACAAGCCTCGTCCGTCAAAAGAGATGCCCAGATTGATTGATTGATTGATTTGGGCCTCATTTCCACCAGAGCCTCAACGTGAGTCATAATAGGCTCCCCCGTAGGGCGCGAGAGATGCCCAGAATCATCTCCCAGGCTGAATCGGCTCACTTTTGGAGGAGCCCTCTGTTGGCGACCAGTGATTATGATTATTAATATTTATCGCTTCGATGTCAGTTCTATTTGAAGGATGTTCAAATAAAGAACTCTGTTGAGAGATCCGGACACCATTGACGTCATTGTTTGATGGTCACGTACACATATCTGCCACCACCACGGACCAGCGTCTCCCATGGAATGAGTGTATCTACAGTTATGCCGAGGTGTTTAATCTTGACCAGAGTTCCGACATTCCGGCTGATTATAACAATTATTCTAATTCCGGGATTAAATTCTGATCCTGAGACTTTTGGAAATAAATGATAAACAATATGTAACAAATATATAAAAAATAACTTTATCACTTTTTTTACAAATACACAAAATTAATCAGTGTAAAGTACCAGGCACAGCTATCAGTTCTGAGAGTATATGGCGTCAAATACCCACAACACGCACCATGGCACCACCTTCGATGCATTCCCCTAACATCGCGAAGACGAAGAAGAATGCAACACCTTAAGAGATATCTCTTGACTTCCTCATCTTAACGAGGCAATTATATGTTTAACTACACACACGTGAGGGAGAACTAAACGATAACATGCACTACTTCACAAACTGGTCAAAATCTGGGAGCATATTTAAATCATCACGCTATAATATCTAGCATTAACTACCACGCCAATACTCCATTCGTTTTCCTGCAAGCCCGAAGCCTGTGGACCTGCTTGCGAGAAGTAAAAAGAACAGTCATCAAGCAAGGTAAGGCGGGGGTCGCCCACAGCCACATAAACGACTCCTCCAGGACTGCCCCGGATGAGCAGGTACAGCCCAGCAGGCAAGCGGCCTTGGTAGACTGGATGGCGAGCTTTAAAAGAAACCATTGGCAGGCAGCAAATGAAGGACTGAATGAGGAGGAACCTCCACAAGAATTTGAAAATAACTAGAATGTGTTTATCAAATTGAATTAATTACGAATATAATTGTTCCGACAGCTTTATCTTGAAATTACGTCTGAAATTGTTTCGACAGCTTTATCTTGAAATTACGAATGTAATTGTTCCGACAGCTTCATCTTAAAATTACGAATGTAATTGTTCCGACAGCTTTATCTTGAAATTACGAATGTAATTGATCAGACAGCTTTATCTTGAAATAACTAATGTAATTGTTCCAACAGCTTTATCTTGAAATTACGAATGTAATTGTTCCGACAGTTTTATCTTAAAATTACGAATGTAATTGTTCCGACAGCTTTATCTTGAAATTACGAATGTAACTGATCCGACAGCTTCATCTTGAAATAACGAATGTAATTTGTTCCAACAGCTTTATCTTGAAATTACGAATGTAATTGTTCCAACAGCTTTATCTTAAAATTACGAATGTAGTTGTTCCAACAGCTTTATCTTGAGAAACGGAACAATAATGGTTTCCAGTGCTGGGATCATCGCGCGTAGTGAACTCATGACAGCCAACCACGATATGCCACCTTTGACAGACAGACAGTAAATAAGAGGTATTGAAATGGAGAGGAGATTCGTAAATACTTCATCGTCCACTTCATTTGGTTAAGGAATAGCTTTACATATTTGATATTTTTTGGTCATCTGTCGTGGTGTGGTGGTCGTAAGTAAGCTCACACGGTGGTCACTGAAGCGGACCATGATGGTAGCAACTTGCTGCAGCCGCGCCATGGAGGGGAGATGACGACATCAGCATGATAAGTATATTACGTACCTATGCGAAGCTAGCGTTTAATACGTCTATTTATGTGTCTATTAGTGGGTTCATACATTACTAAGCAGCCGCCTTCCCGCGTGTATGTTTACACTCTCAATCCGCAAAATGTGCTTTGGCTGTTAAGATACATGGTTACTTCCTACTCTCGCTGGAACCCATGGCCCGCCTTTCGGTGCATTACAGTGGCATTTGTGCATGTTGGGACATTGTTTTAGTGTGGTGCGCGGGCACTGCAATAGTCTCCTCGTTTAGATCTAATACTGTACGTAGTACCACAGACACGTTATCACGTGATACCCTCCCTCCCAAGAGAAATAATACTTATTCATAAATGTTTTGCAAAGAACCGAGCGACGGCTCTTTTCTATTCAACTTTTTTTCATTAAAGAGCACGTTCATTTCCTGTTGGAATATATTGAACGCGTCCTGTTTATGGAACTCCATGTCCATATAGTTCCCTGGACTCGTACGAGCTCTTGTGGCTGTAGGAATAATGAAATAGAGCTTCAAAGGCACAAATTTGACTCCATTCTGCCTTGTCTTGCCATGCCGTTGCGGTAACGTGTGCCTATCGAGTATACAAGCCCGGCAGGCACAGAGAAACATTGGGCGTCAAATGTGCATTCGTTTTCGTATATATCTTTTCATTTTCGCAACAAAATTTTGGAAACTGGACCCTGACAGGTTTAATTAGGGTATTGCAAGGACTTGACTGGACCCTGACAGGTTCAGTTAGCGTATTGTATGAAGCTGACTGGACCCTGACAGGTTCAGTTAGCGTATTGCAAGAAGCTGACTGGACCCTGACAGGTTCAGTTAGCGTATTGCAAGAAGCTGACTGGACCCTGACAGGTTCAGTTAGCGTATTGCGAGAAGCTGACTGGACCCTGGCAGGTTCAGTTAAAGTAATGCGAGGACCTAACTGGACCCTGGCAGGTTCAGGTAGTGTATTGCGAGTACCTGACTGGACCCTGACAAGTTCAGTTAGCGTATTGCAAGAAGCTGACTGGACCCTGACAGGTTCAGTTAGCGTATTGCAAGAAGCTGACTGGACCCTGACAGGTTCAGTTAGCGTATTGCGAGAAGCTGACTGGACCCTGGCAGGTTCAGTTAAAGTAATGCGAGGACCTGACTGGACCCTGGCAGGTTCAGGTTGTGTATTGCGAGTACCTGACTGGACCCTGACAAGTTCAGTTAGTGTATTGCGAAGACCTGACTGTGTTACGAACTTAATATAAAGGTTGCTATAATACGTTAAAGGTGGTGCAAGGTTGCAATAAAGCCGAGCCGTTTTTAAGATATTATTTTAAACAAGGTAACAATAACAAGTGATCAGGGAACTTCACAAATCATGAATAAGGATTGAGATACTATAATAAGAGCAGCAACAAGTCAAGGTGTATGATTGATATTGTGTAGCTGTTTTGATATCTAAATAAGTTTAGATTGCACGAACGCAGAGGCTAATAATTGTCAGCGATTAAAATAAACAAAAAGAGACGGCGCGTAGTGAATGAGAAGTTTACCCTACAGTGCCAAACTCTACACTGTCCGTCTATCGAGATGTGCCCCCTAATTTTCCGACTCGCTGCCACGAAGCGATAGCCGCTACAGTAAAACGTGTTGAAGGGAATTGTCCAATCAGGGATTAGCTCCACCGTACGTCACCCTCTGAGAGACGTATCTCCACGGTTGCATATCTCTTATTGGCATAACATAAAATCCCAGACTCCTCCTCCATTTTGATAATACATACAGGGCTATGAAGGCAGTAGAGAATAAATACATAGCCAGCTGCTGCTACCCCTATATCGATCACCAGAACAGCTGATCTCCTTCTTTCAACAGACAGGCACAAATGACCTCCTATTATACAACGGGTCTTCGAGTGACGAGTGACCAAATCAGAGGGCACACGTCTTTTTTGCTGAAGGAAGCAAAAATAGGGGGAGGCTAGTCCTAATCCAGCCGCTCGCATCGTGAGAAACTCGCACTTCGGCTACATATTATAAGCGTAAAAGCGGAGTGTTATAACAACTGGACCCTGACAGGTTCGTTTAGTGTCTTGCGAGGACATGACTGAGTCAACAATTGCTGAAAAAACTTGCATGGTGTCACTTTTTTCAACAAGCGTACGCACAGCTGTTTACACGTCCACTGCGGCGCACTGCATTGAACCACATCAGCTGAGCTCGGAGGCAGGGAAGCCCCAGCCCGCTTCGGCGAGTCCAAAGTCCAGGAGGTAAGCTATTCCTACAATCAAGGAACCCAAGAGGCCGCCTTTACAATCAACAGGAAATTGTATCGACGTTAGAATGCAAGAATATAACGAGTAGACAGAAACCTACATTTAATTACAATGGCATTGTAAGTTTCGTTCAGATGTTCTCCCACACATTGGATGACTGCATATCACGAGGCTTGAGTGAAGATTGCCTCTGGTGAAATCAAAAGCGATCAAGTCATTGCAGGACAAAATCGCGTAACATTCAATACACATTTATTTGAGTAAAATGTTTAGATCTGCAACATGGTGCTACACTATCAATGTAACACGACATAGAACGAATAAATCTTTCATATGGTCCAGACTTCAGTAATCACCAGCGTATCATATAAATAAAAATAAATTTAATCACACGGAACTTGAGAGAAAAATCCTAGAAGCGACGAGAAGCACTGATTTGAAGGTTACACGGAACGGTGGCCAGAGAAATCAAAGACAAGGGGAGTATAGCTGTGAAAAAGTGGGGAACCCAACCGAGGTAGGGGGAGAGGGGATGGGGCAGCAACGGTCAGCTGGCCCTGACAACAACACACTGACTTTACGAGTTGCCACACACCACCATCTACGGAAATTTGTTTTGTTTACACGTGTGTCGTAGATCAAACAAACTTTAGTGCTGCCATTCTGAATACGCAGGGTTTTTCTGTTGATAAGCACTGCCAAGGATTGAATGGCTCCGATTAACACAGCAGAGGTCCTTTCAATGATTATAATATTATGGGATGATACCGCGATTGCGCTGCCAAATGGAATTGCAAATAGAAGAGCTGCACCACGTTTCACATGCGTTGCGGACAGCTGATGATCCACGCTTAGTGTGGACAGCTGAGATACACGCTTGGAGGACAGACACAGCGACAATTGCAACTGAAAAATTTCGATAGTATACCATTAATTCATGCAGGCATCGGAGTGAAAATCAACTGCCGCCGTTCGTGTTCATTGCATTCCACACCAGACCGAAGATGAGAGTATTCGATGGTCAAATATACACATTCCCCTTCTATCGGATACATTCATATTTTCTGGCGTCCACACTGAATCAAACACTGCCATTCCTCCCCATCTATTCCTTTTTCGCGTTCGCAATCTTTCTTTCATTTAGAGTTCTTAAACCAAAACACTGTCAACACGGTCATCCGTGGTAGCTATCCATAGGCCAAACCCCACCCAGCTGCAGAACACTGGCCCCTACTTTTTGTCCGACTTTAAACGTCTTCACTGGCTGAATACAATTAAAAACTGCCAACACTATCCTATAGTCTAACTTTAACCGTCTTCACAGGCTGAATGCAATTACAAACTGCCAACACTATCCTATTGTCCAACTTTAACCGTCTTCACAGGCTGAATGCAATTACAAACTGCCAACACTATCCTATTGTCCAACTTCAACCGTCTCCACAGGCTGAATGCAATTACAAACTGCTAACACTATCCTATTGTCCAACTTCAATCGTCTTCTCAGGCTGAATGCAATTACAAACGGCTAATACTATCATATTGTCCAACTTCAACCGTCTTCACAGGCTGAATGCAATTACAAACTGCTAACACTATCCTATTGTCCAACTTCAATCGTCTTCTCAGGCTGAATGCAATTACAAACTGCTAATACTATCCTATTGTCCAACTTCAACCGTCTTCACAGGCTGAATGCAATAACAAACTGCCAACACTATCCTATTGTCCAACTTTGAACGTCTTCGTAGGCTGAATACAATTACAAACATTTACTTGCGTGAATGTTTCTTATGGCGAACCATACCATCTGCATACTAAACGCACTTAACCCTTGCACTTGTTATGCGACGGCCACTAAATGCGCCTCACGGCTCGTAATTACATTTTGTTTAAAAAAAGTTGCAGTCAAGACAAACCGATTTTCAAACAGGACTGCTTTTTACAGGGTAATAATTCATTGATGATAATAGTTCAATTTTGTTTCAGTTAATGAATCGGAATCAGGCGTAAAACTTTTCCTCCCTTCATTACAACTCATACCGAGCATTGACAAAACAATCCAATACATCGGTGAGTAATGCGTGGCACACCCTCGCAAAAGTTACATAACTGAGTATCTGATGCGTGGCACACCCCCTCGCAATAGTTACATCGGTGAGTAATGCGTGGCACACACCCTCGCAATATTTACATCGGTGAGTAATGCGTGGCACACACCCTCGCAATAGTTACATCGGTAAGTACCTGATGCGTGGCCCACACCCTCGCAAAAGTTACATCGGTAGTACCTAATGCGTGGCACACACCCTCGCAATAGTTACACCGGTGAGTAATGCGTGGCACACACCCTCGCAATGGTTACATCGGTGAGTATTGCGTGGCACACACCCTCGCAATGGTTACATCGGTGAGTAATGCGTGGCACACACCCTCGCAGTAGTTACATCGGTGAGTAATGCGTGGCACACACCCTCGCAGTAGTTACATCGGTGAGTAATGCGTGACTCACACCCACGCAATAGTTACATCGGTGAGTAATGCGTGGCACAGCACACACCCTCGCAGTAGTTACATCAGTGAGTAATACGTGGCACACACCCTCGCAGTAGTAACATCGGTGAGTAATGCGTGGCACACCCTCGCAATAGTTACATCGGTGAGTAATGAGTGGCCCACACCCTCGCAATAGTTACATCGGTGAGTACCTAATGCGTGACACACACTCGCCATAGTTACATCGGTGAGTAATGCGTGGCACAACACACCCTCGCAATAGTTACATCGGTCAGTAATGCGTTACACACACCCTAGCAATAGATACATCGGTGAGTAATGCGTGACACACACCCTCGCAATAGATACATCGGTGAGTAATGAGTGGCACACTCCCTCGCAATAGTTACATCGGTGAGTAATGCGTGGCACACACCCTCGCAATAGTTACATCGGTGAGTAATGCGTGGCACACACCCTCG
>SDVV010018303.1:0-13789 GCA_016164225.1 Gammarus roeselii
GTGCTACCACACAGTATCCTTAGCCGTGCTACCACACAGTATCCTTAGCCGTGCTACCACACAGTATCCTTAGCCGTGCTACCACACAGTATCCTTAGTCGTGCTACCACACAGTATCCTTAGCCGTGCTACCACACAGTATCCTTAGCCGTGCTACCACACCGTATCCTTAGCCGTGCTACCACACCGTATTCTTAGCCGTGCTACCACACCGTATCCTTAGCCGTGCTACCACACCGTATCCTTAGCCGTGCTACCACACAATATCCTTAGCCGTGCTACCACACAGTATCCTTAGCCGTGCTACCACACCGTATCCTTAGCCGTGCTACCACACCGTATCCTTAGCCGTGCTACCACACCGTATCCTTAGCCGTGCTACCACACAGTTTCCTTAGCCGTGCTGCCACACAGTATCCTTAGCCGTGCTGCCACACAGTATCTTTAGTCGTGCTGCCACACAGTATCATTAGTCGTGCGGCCACACAGTATCTTTAGTCGTGCTGCCACACACAGTATCATTAGCTTTGCTGCCACACAGTATTCTTAGCTGTGCTGCCACACAACATCCTTAGTCGTGCTGCCACACAACATCCTTAGTCGTGCTGCCACACAGCTTCCTTTGCCGTGCTGCTACACAGTATCCCTAGTCGTGCTGCCACATAGTATCCTTAGCTGTGCTGCCCCACAGTATCTCTAGCTGTACTGCCGCACCGTATCTTTAGTTGTGCTGCCACACACATAGTATTCTTAGCCGTGCTGTCACACAGTATCCTTAGCCGTGCTGCTACACTGTATCCCTAGTCGTGCTGCCACGCAGTTTCTTTAGCCGTGCTGCTACACAGCTTCCTTAGCCGTGCTGCCACCCAGTATCCTTAGCTGTACTGTCACACAGTATCCTTAGCCGTGCTGTCACACAGTATCCTTAGCCGTGCTACCACATCGTATCCTTAGCCGTGCTACCACATCGTATCCTTAGCCGTGCTACCACACAGTATCCTTAGCCGTGCTGCCACACAGTATCCTTAGCCGTGCTGCCACACAGTTTCCTTAGCCGTGCTGCCACACAGTATCCTTAGCCGTGCTGCCACACAGTATCATTAGTCGTGCGGCCACACAGTATCTTTAGTCGTGCTGCCACACACACAGTATCATTAGCTTTGCTGCCACACAGTATTCTTAGCTGTGCTGCCACACAACATCCTTAGTCGTGCTGCCACACAGCTTCCTTTGCCGTGCTGCTACACAGTATCCTTAGTCGTGCTGCCACATAGTATCCTTAGCTGTGCTGCCCCACAGTATCTCTAGCTGTACTGCCGCACCGTATCTTTAGTCGTGCTGCCACACACATAGTATTCTTAGCCGTGCTGTCACACAGTATCCTTAGCCGTGCTGCTACACTGTATCCCTAGTCGTGCTGCCACGCAGTTTCTTTAGCCGTGCTGCTACACAGCTTCCTTAGCTGTGCTGCCACACAGTATCCTTAGCCGTGCTGTCACACAGTATCCTTAGCCGTGCTGTCACACAGTATTCTTAGCCGTGCTGCCACACAGTATTCTTAGCCGTGCTGTCACACAGTATCCTTAGTCGTGCTGCCACACAGTATCCTTAGCCGTGCTGCCACACAGTATCCTTAGCTATGCTGCTACACAGTATCCTTAGTCGTGCTGCCACACAGTATCCTTAGCCGTGCTGCCACACAGTATCCTTAGCCGTGCTGCCACATAGTATCCTTAGCCGTGCTGCCACATAGTATCCTTAGCCGTGCTGCCACACAGTATCCTCAGTCGTGCTGCCACACAGTATCCTCAGTCGTGCTGCCACGCAGTATCCTCAGCCGTGCTGCCACACAGTATCCTTAGCCGTGCTGCCACACAGTATCCTTAGCCGTGCTGCCACACAGTATTATTAGTCGTGCTGCCACACAATATCATTAGTCGTGCGGCCACACAGATTTTTAGTCGTGCTGCCACACACACAGTATCATTAGCTGTGCTGCCACACAGTATTCTTAGCTGTGCTGTCACACAGCTTCCTTTGCCGTGCTGCCACACAGCTTCCTTTGCCGTGCTGCCACACAGCTTCCTTGGCCGTGCTGCCACACAGCTTCCTTGGCCGTGCTGCCACACAGTATCCTTAGCCGTGCTGCCACACAGTATCCTTAGCCGTGCTGCCACACAGTATCCTCAGTCGTGCTGCCACTCAGTATCCTCAGCCGTGCTGCCACACAGTATCATTAGCCGTACTGCTACACAGTATCCTTAGCCGTGCTGCCATATAGCTTCCTTGATGATGCTGCCACAGAGCTTCCTTAGCCATGCTGCTAGAAAGCTCCATTTGCCGTGGTACTAGCGGCCTACCGTTCGCCATTTGCGATGGTGACAGGCCGCGCAATTTGACGTACTTCATAGCTTGTAAAAATTACGCACGACCTTATTTGCCTGTAATGTGTACAAATGACACGTAAAGGTTACACATAAATTTCTCCTTTAAAACTGTTCCACCTTATTTCTGGAAGATTGCTTTCATATCAACTTCACAGTCTGTTCCTGTGTACCAGTCATGCAGGTATATTGCTTCACTTCACTTTCATAGTCTGTCCCTGTGTACCAGTCATGCAGGTATATTGCTTCACTTTCATAGTCTGTCCCTGTGTACCAGTCATGCAGGTATATTGCTTCACATCACCTTCATTTCATAGTCTGTCCCTGTGTACCAGTCATGCAGGTATATTGCTTCACATCACCTTCATAGTCTATCCCTGTGTACCTGTCATGCAGGTATATTGCTTCACATCACTTTCATTTCATAGTCTGTCCCTGTGTACCAGTCATGCAGGTATATTGCTTCACATCACCTTCATAGTCTATCCATGTGTATCTGCCATGCAGGTATATTGCTTCACATCACTTTCATAGTCTGTACCAGTCATGCAGGTATATTGCTTCACATCACCTTCACAGTCTGTCCCTGTGTGTACCAATCATGCAGGTATATTGCTTCACATCACCTTCATAGTCTATCCCTGTGTATCTGCCATGCAGGTATATTGCTTCACATCACTTTCATAGTCTGTCCCTGTGTACCAGTCATGCAGGTATATTGCTTCACATCACCTTCACAGTCTGTCCCTGTTTATCTGCCATGCAGGTATATTGCTTCACATCACTTTCATAGTCTGTCCCTGTGTACCAGTCATGCAGGTATATTGCTTCACATCACCTTCTCAGTCTGTCCTTGTGTGTACCAGTCATGCAGGTATATTGCTTCACATCACCTTCTCAGTCTGTCTCTGTGTACCAGTCATGCAGGTATATTGCTTCACATCACCTTCTCAGTCTGTCCCTGTGTACCAGTCATGCAGGTATATTGCTTCACATCATCTTCTCAGTCTGTCCTTGTGTGTACCAGTCATGCAGGTATATTGCTTCACATCACCTTCTCAGTCTGTCCTTGTGTGTACCAGTCATGCAGGTATATTGCTTCCACACTTTGTGATGGGCGTGGCGCGGGACCATCTGGGCCTGTGGCCTAATATGCGCCGTGCTTAATAAGAAAAGAAAAACAAAATGCTGTGGGCAGGAAGAGGAATTGCTTGCTAACAAACTTGTCCGGGACGTGAATCAAATGTGTGATGACCGTGATGATGAGGGTTTGGGCATTGGATGGATTCGTGGCTGATAGGGGACAAAAAAATTATTGTTACCGTTTGAGGGGGGAGTAATAATGTTGCCGTTTGTGACACACTTAAAATATTTATAACATTGAGGTGAGAATTGTTTTACGGAGTGAGTACAAACAATTTTTCGATCCCGATTTAAAGCAGATTGTTGGCCAAAACTTATTGTTTCTGATGGAGATCAGAACATTTATTATTTCCAAGTAAGAAGAGAAAACTTGTTTCTGACTGGGCTTTTTTGACGGGGTTTTGGACATGAAAATTGCTGCTCTTGATTGGGAGCAGTAAAAGGGTTCCTGATTATGGATTTTTTTTTTTAAGTTTCTAATTGTGGCCAAAAATATTTTGGTTTCTGATTGCGAGTAGAACAATGATTCTTGTACATGATCGAGGAAGAAAAATATTACTTCTGATGGGAGGGATGTTTGTGTTGAATGAAACGAAAATAATTTTTTTTTATGTTGGGTCAGAAAATAATGATGGCTAATTCCTGGGTTGTACAACTTGGTCCAGCTTTCAGCACATGCATCTGCTGAAGTTGTCCTTTCTTTCGCGTGGTCTGCGTCAAAAATTCGAGTTCCTTTAGGCTTACTCATTGCGGACTTGATGAAAGATTGAAATACAAAGTATATGTGATTTGGGCACTTATATCCATCTCAAAATCAAGTGGTGAATCTTCAGCGTGCAAATTATGAAACAATTCTAGCTAATCACATAGCTGCGGAAGACTTGATTAGAATACTACTAAAATATAAACCACGACGTTGTTCTGCTGTCAAGTTTCTTTCTATTATGAAGTGTGATATTTCAGTACTCTTCGAAATATGCAACTTCAGAGTGCAACTCGTTCACTTATTTTCTCTTTGATGGTTACAATTATTCCGTCTCCAAGAGCATTTCTCACAAAATGCTTAAATAGCTGTGTCGTGTTGAATAATTAATAGTTCCAGAACGCGATCAAACTCTTCCCAACGCTGTTTATTCCCTTTGAGTTTGTATACCCTGCTTGTTAGCACGTAGAACATTCCTGTCAGCACGCGAAAATTTCCTGTTCGTTAGCACATTGAATATTCCTGTTTGTTAGCACGTTGAATATTCCGGTTTGTTAGTACTTTGAATATTCCTGTTTGTAAACACGTTGAATATTCCTGCTTGTTAGCACGTTGAATATTTCTGTTTGTTAGCACGCTGAATATTTCTGTGTGTTAGCACGTTGAATATTCCTGTTTGTTAGCACGTTGAATATTCTTGTTTGTAAACACGTTGAATATTCCTGTTTGTTAGCACGTTGAATATTCCTGTTTGTTAGCACGTTAAATATTCCTGTTCGTTAGCACGTTGAATATTCCTGTTTGTAAACACGTTGAACATTCCTGCTTGTTAGCATGTTGAATATTCCTGTTTGTTAGCACGCTGAATATTTCTGTGTTAGCACGTTGAATATTCCTGTTTGTTAGCACGTTGAATATCCCCTTCTCCAGTCAATGAGTGTTCAAGGAAATAACACTTGCCAATGTAATGCCTCGCATTCACAGCGTAATGTTGTTGTAAGTTGTCTTCGAGTATTTTAAACTTTTGTAAATATCATGTGAATTTTTTTTTCGTCTCGGGAATGATTGAGTAAGGCTTTCCCCATTGACTAGTCATTGACTATTCAAACCATGTAAATAATGAGCTGCGTTTATTTGAATATTTTTGACGGATCTGTATTTGCAACAGTCCACGCTGGTAAACACTAAGTACTGTATCGTCTTTATATTGTGAATTACTTCTCCCCCATTAAACTTCTCTCTTAGTAACAAATGCAAGTGATAATTGGAGTTCATTTATAAACATCACCTGCATCAGGTTCTGCACTTGAGCCCGAGTTAGCATTCATCTTTGTAGCTGAAGAGAGGCTTAACTACACGAACCGTTTCGACAGGACTGCCAATGAATGTCAATATCCTTCAAATTCATCAGCAGCCGTTCGGTGCCCGGCGCCGCAGCGAGTATATTGTGCACTTGCCAGCCGTGCTCTGCAATGATCAATGGCAAATAAATGGTGATTGCCAACTTCCATGTATCTCTGGCCAGTGGCGGTCTAAGCTCACCTACACCTTTGAACGAACGTTGGCTGGCCGTGCGTTCGTCCGTACGTGCGGTTGGTCGCCCCCTTTGTACTGCCTCGGGACAACGCGTCCAGTGTTTTTCTTTAGTAATCCATATTCTCGTATTCCCCTTCAAAATTTGTGTGTGATTGTATTAATTGACTGTCTTGTGTTTCTTCCTTGTTTATGGTTTAGTAATTGGATATCATTGGTTGTATGGACTGTGGTAAAATAGACCTATGCACTGTTACTGTCACTGGCTTTACCGTCACCTGCTTTCCGGCGTTCTCCTTCCATGTTCATGGTTTGGTCATTTGATATCATTGGTCGAATGGACTGGTAAAATAGACCCATGCACTATTACTGTCTCTGGCTTTACCGTCACCTGCTGTCCGCGCGTTGGTTCGTATCACCGTCGTGAGGTAGAATAAATTGCGCGCCGTTGTCGGTGTGGTAGTGAAGTAGAATCCTGATGATGATGGTGGTGGGTGGTGGTGAAACCATGATATTCCTGCCTCTGCGCGACCACACCGCTTCCTCCCCCTCCATGATGCGTTTGTGCGTGCATGAGTGCGTTGGCTCGTAGCGCTGTGAGGTCCCGCAAGGTATGCTGCCACAGTAAGGTGTGTGGCTCTGTGTGTGGAGGAGGTCGACGTTACGTCGACACGCCTCCTGCTTCCAGTAACTTGACCGAACATCTTGCTATATACCACATACCTGTTACTACGTGGTAACAGAAACAATAATGTTGATGGATAGGCACGCGGTGATTTGGTGGAAAGCAGTGCTCGAGTGGTTCTCTTGTGCGCAGTTTCATTTTTCTTGATTAGATATTTGGTGTGTGAAATTGATGGGATCGTTTGGAATTTTGGAGTTCCACCGTAGGTTGGCTGGTGGTTGAGGCTGTCGCCCACTGCGATAGTGCTGCGGCTGGTGGCCGTGGTTTGAACCAACCAAGTTTTGCAGCAGGACCTCTTCACTTGAAAAACGTAGCCTGGGGTGACTCGACTACGCGTGTAGGGGCCAGTGTTCTGAGGCCCTACTTACCGGTTTCAAATCTCGAGCAGGAAAATGGCGTGCCTATTTAAACGTGTACTTGGTTTGTTTCAATATGATATGCGGTGGTAATTTTGTTAACATCATGTATTGGAATGGAACTCTCCACTGATTTTGTGTCGCCTGTGCGATGAAACTTGTTGAAGTGCTGTGATGCATTGCGTGCTGTAGATCAGCTTGACCACCTGGTATATGTATTACATGTAGCCTACACAGGGTGCCGTGATGTGCTTCGGCATGACCAATGTGTAATTGCGGCCTGAGACGTGCAGGGCCAATTGTGTTAAATGATGTGAGCGGCGCGAGCGCTTTGGTGGTGCGTCTTCTTCGACGAACTGAGGAGCAATCAAGAGTGCTTCAATATAAAACATTGAAATAGACTTATTTGTTTTGCCCATAAGATTCAAACGTAGCTACAGGTTAGATAGAGTTCATAAGGATTTTAGTGGTTAGTTTCAAAAATTTTGATTTGACGTTTGAGGATGATGGTTATTTGACGCTTGCGGATGATATTATTTGACGTTTGCGGACGATAACGTTATTTGACGTTTGCGCAGGATGACGTTAGTTGACATTTGCGCAGGATAACGTTATTTGACGTCTGCTTGGCTTGTTTGTCCGGGACCGCCAGTCGTGAGTTATCCCTTTTTGGCCATGCACGTCGGGCCTCCGTGACCAATGCCAGGTAGAAAGAGAGCGGCCCTCATTGCCTTGTTCAACTGTGACATTTTTGTCCGGAGAGGCTGCATTGTTTTGCCCAGGTAGATCTGCTCATACATCTACCAAAAAGAGGCAGCTACCCACGCATTTACCGCGAAGTTCTGTTTCAAATGTTGAGTGTATTGTTCCCGAGGTATTGCGGATACGAATACAAATTCGTAATGGCGGTAATAGAAGAGTTATTAGGCATGATTGTCATATGAGAGAAATTCAGTTGATGTAGGAAATATCCTCAATCCGGTAGGAATGAACTGCTAAGTGATTACCTTTAAGTGATTACCTTTAAGTGATTACCTTTAAGTGATTACCGCTAAGTGATTACCGCTAAGTGATGTCCGCTAAGTGATGTCCGCTAAGTGATGTCCGCTAAGTGATGTCCGCTAAGTGATGTCCGCTAAGTGATGTCCGCTAAGTGATGTCCGCTAAGTGATGTCCGCTAAGTGATGTCCGCTAAGTGATGTCCGCAAAGTGATGTCCGCTAAGTGATGTCCGCTAAGTGATGTCCGCTAAGTGATGACCGCTAAGTGATGACCGCTAAGTGATGTCCGCGCAGCTATCATTCGAGTGTTTCTATTATTATTGTTATTCTAGTGGATCAAAATTGGCCAATAATTTTTAATTGTTTTGGTACGGCAAGCATAATTTCATTCTCATTTCTAATTAGAGAAGATGTGTTCATTAGGATTGTACATAGAGCGCTACTCGTTCCTTGTTAATGTGTCCCACTAGTAAAAAATGTAACCACTGCCGTTGTTAGACCAGTTCACAACTCGTGGTGAAAAGCTTGAGACATTTCCCGAGACGGTCTCGGAGTAGGAAGCGGGAAGAACAAGAAGGCGTCTGTTTCACTGAAGCATGTGAGAGGAGCTTTTGTTCAACGCCGTCTCAGTCCGTAGCGTCAGAGCCATTGTTCAGTTAGGTTCGACCATCACCGTTGAAATTGTTACAGACCGAATAGAGGAAGTGAATGAATCTAGGAAATCAAGTTCTCAAAATACTATACCTGAGTTATTACGAGTTATTGCCGTGGAAAAAAATATCATTGATTTATTACATAGATTTTTTTTGTGAAAGAGGAAGAAATTTTCAGAGAGTATCGTGGTGTCTAATTTTTCAATGTATTTATATGTCAATCCCCAGGTTGGAGAAAAAGTGTGAAAATGGTGACGTGAAGTTGGTTGCAACATTTGTCTGGTTTAATTAAAACTTTGAAGCCGATCTCACAATGGCGGTGGAAAGTGGATAGCCATGATTATTTCACCAATCAGAAGTGTTCGTGTTCATTTTCCATGCAAGAAGATTCCTACATAACTACACACATTTTTACCTACTGGCACAGTAACCCTGACACCCACTGTTGGTTTCTATTTTCTTCGTACAGACAACACACCACACAACCAATCTCCGTTGCACTACTACACCAAATATATTATGGATACCGCAAGTCTCCTTCATTGATCTTCTGTCCCCCTTAATAATAAACCAAGTGCTCAGATATATGCAGGAAAAGGTGGGCAGGTACGGCGGTCTAACGCATGGCCTTGTGTAGGTCCGTCAATGGCAGATTCGTCGTCCTTACGCAAGAAGAATGGTGGCTCTGGTAGCAGGAGCAAGAAAGCTTCTACGACTTCGACTTCATCAGGCGGAGGAGAAGGAAACAATTATCTAGTGGATTCAAAGTACAGCCGAGGAGAACCCGATGGAAGCGTTTACGGAAGTGGTAACGGGAGAAAACCTAACGGTGGAGGAGGACCCGGAGTTTCGGGAGGCATGGGGTTGTCCTCTCAGTCTTCCTTGGAGGAAGCCAGGAGAGACGAGGTGGGTGGAGGAAGATCAACCGATAACATTGACTACACTCATCATTACCAACAGCATGGGAACAACAGTAAAGTTATGATGGTGGTTGGCGGTGAAAAATCCAGACCGTACAGCCTCTACGATTTCGGTAAGAAGTTCTACACCCTGAGCGAGACCTCTTTGCGAGGCATCAGCCAGACCCACAGTGACATCGTCAAATGCAACAGCGTTGGGAAGTGCAATAGCGTTGTTGAAGTGGCTAAGATGAATGCGGGATGCTCCGCTTCCTCTCGACCGCCGTCGGCTTACAGCGAGATCGAGAGGTTCAACAGGACTCTGGAAAGCGAAGGAGTCTACATGAGGAACACCAACGTCAGGAGTAGCACCAACACAGGAACAAACTCCTCGCATTTTGTAGGCAATGGTTCCGCCATCGTAGTTGATGGTGTCGTTGGAGGGTTGGGTCCTCCCTATGGGACTTTACCCAGAGGGGGAGGTGATCAGGAGAAATTCGCCGAATCGTCTTCCTCTGGAGGTCCCGGAGGACTACCGGTGAACTACATCATTCAAAATCAGCATCACCAACACCACCACGTGGGTAATGGCTACGTGTCAAGTGGTGGGAATGCTCACTATGTTAGCGGCGGCCATGATGGGAATGGTCTCGAGATGGGCAGCCATCTCCTGACCAACGTCATGGAAGAAACAGTGATATCTTCGTCTGGTAGTGGTGGTGCCATAATGTCCAAGACCGGTCGCATCAAGAGGGCAAAACGCACGGGCTTCATGGGACTCCGAGTTGGACGCTTCACCAAAAACGACGCTAAGAAAAACAGTACAAATAATAGTAATAAAAATATTAGTAGCAGCGGTGGTAGTCAGGACGGCTCGTCTGCTACTAATAATAGTCAAAACGCCATTAATTGTAATGGAGAGGATGCTGTTGGTAATGCTAGGTTTGATGTAGCTGATGGCAGTCATTTGATTAGCCAGGATGCAAGTACTTGTCTGATGACTGTTCGGTCTAATTCGTTTGATAACCTGAACTTCGAGGAGAAGCGTAAACTGATCGCTTCAAGTCTGAGCTTGAGTGAAGTGCTCAGCGGCGGTGGTAATGGAGGTGGTAATGGTGGTGGCAGCGGACGGCAGTTGTATGGCATCAACGTGACTACCGAAGGCAGCAGCAGCAGCAATGCCAACAATAACGATGGCACCAGCACTCCCGATCCTCCTCCCCCCTCCAGCAAAATTAAGAACAACGCAATTACAAGTAGCAATAAGAATAAAAAGGGCAGTGGGAGGAAGAAATCCGGTGAAACGGAAAGTGAAAATGGAAGTGATCGCAATAAGAAAAATAAAGGAGGAAATGATGCAAAGGGGAGTGATTGTGATAACAGTGAAGGGAGTGCCACAAAGGACAATTCTTCGTCTACTGACAAGAACAGACTTACCCGCTTTGGAATTGGTTTGGTGGGCATGGGAGGCAACAACGGAAATGGGGGAGTTGGTCATAATCCCAACAAGAATCGAACCTCGGCTCTTCAGTCCAACTCGCGTCCGTCCACCCCGTCTCCCCTTCTAGCTGGAGGCAGCTGTTCCATGCCGCTTGTCCAGACTTCATCTTCCTCTTCTGGTGGCATGACGGCCACGTCCCACGCTGTGACGACGTCTATGCCTTCTCCTCTCAACGAAGGGTACACAGCCGAGAACAACAACAAGGGTCATCCCTCCCTGTATGGGATCTCGGCCGTCACTTCTTCTGGGGGAGGTCCCGTTGAAGGTTTCTATTCCTCTTCTTCGACATCGAATTCAA
This sequence comes from Gammarus roeselii, assembly GCA_016164225.1. Classification (NCBI taxonomy): domain Eukaryota; kingdom Metazoa; phylum Arthropoda; class Malacostraca; order Amphipoda; family Gammaridae; genus Gammarus; species Gammarus roeselii. Next base: position 11,156 of record SDVV010018303.1, read on the forward strand.
ATCGTGAAGCTGACCATCTACCCAATAACGTCAACAACGTTTATTACACGACATCAACACCATCACCAATGATGGTGATGACGCCATCGTCTTCTAACAGTGTGCATGATTCTGTTTACAACATGAACAGCGGCCGGCTCTCAGGACACCATCACAATGCTGGTAACAACACGGACTATGGTAACAACATCGGTAATCATCACAATCATCATCGGATTAGCCTTAGTAGCTCCGACCTTCTTTTCTGCACAAGTAACGGTGGTGAGGATACCACCGATGGTGATGGTAATCCCACTAACAGCGTTATCACCGCCGCACCGGTAGCAACCCTGAAGAGCAACACCAAGTCTGTGTCCCTGTCGCTGTCCGACCTCCTCACCATATCCAGGAGCAGTAAAGGTATGGAGGGGGTGCCGCGAGGGAGTTAGTGTTGTTCACTCGATGGGTATCTGAGAAGAGTACAAAGGGGACTCTGTTGTTTGCAGGTGTATGACAGTTTTTCGTAGGTGTGCTCTTCGATGCACAAACGCACATCATCAAATCAATTATGCATCTATGTGATGGATATTTTGTTGACGTGTACAGGTGTGGATCAAATGTGATGGATATTTTGCTGATATGCACATTTGTGGATCAAATGTGTCCTAGAACAGACGCGTGCAAAAATATTTGAATATGCTCGATTGTGCTATTGTCATCAGCATTTAATTGGTTTTAATCTATCCTAAATTGGTCTGGAGTCTGCAGAGGGTACAACGTTTGGCGAACATTTAGAACAAAAATAATAACAGCTATTTTATCAATAGCAACCTCATGAGTTATTAGGCACATGACATTTATTTTTGGATAACAAATATTGCCGCGAAACCTCTATCACAATTGGAATAATTTTGCGTGTTATTTATTCGGAACATGCGAGGCCTTGCACCCCTGTAAAGTTTTTCTACGCGTGTTATAAATGAAATTTTCGCGGTGTACTGTCACTGTTCTCTTTTATCAACTTCATACAGGGAATATATCTGAAGGTGGAAAGTGCATGACTGAGATTCTTAGCTGTAGTTGCTCGGCCTAACAAAGCAGTCCATCTGGCAACAATTTCGATTTGGTTGGGAGCTGTCAGAGACCAGTACCTGGCTTCTTGTGTCATTTAAAGATGTTTTTTTTCCCAATAAAATCGTTGTCTCTGTAGAGTACCAAGTGACCACTGGTAGATGACCTAATTCCATGTATTACCCAGCGCTTTGATCACGGCATAGATGCATAATCGGCTTTGAAGTCGTTGACTGTAGTAAGTCTGAGCCAACTGAAAGCGGTTTGTTCGAAAGCGTCATGCACTGCCTTCGGTTTCTGTACACGACCTTGGATCGATGCTTTAATTGCGCCGCGTCCCTAATTTACCGACAATTCTTACCTAATTATCAAAATTAAAGGACAAAATAATGTTAAAGTCGGTATTTACATTTAGTAACTCACTGTGATGTAGCGAAATGTACACATGTGATGAAATACTGTCGTGAAAGTTCGCGTTCAATTTAGCAGGATACCTTCTCCCAGTTTGTGTTTGGACTCGCAACCTACGAACTCGGGCTAGATCTGCCAGGAGAACCCTTGATGCCGAGGCACTGTAGCCCTCGACTCACGATCTTGTTACAGCGGATCGTGTCCTGACTATCAGCCTCCTTGTCTAGTCGTTGTTTCAGAGTAACTCGAGAACTAATTGTCGAAGCATGTCCGTGGATTGCGTACATCATCTCATCAAACCCTTGTTGTCTTTGTTTGGCACCTGCACTAGTCTTCCGGCTCGATCAAACTGACGCGTTACATGTCTTAATGTTTCGTATACCCGTGTGAGTGACGCTCTTTTTAGAGCTAGTGTGTCTCTCTTTGTTCATATAGTTTTTGTTGCTGTTGTTTGATTGAGCAGGTTCTTTGGAATTGGATCAAATTTTGAACTGGATGAACTTTTTCTGGATTTGAAATGTACGTGAGGCGCGTTTCTGGCAGGAAAGTGTTGGATTAATGATTGAAACAATCCTATTTCCGAGGTACACTACACGCTGGGCTCCATTTGTTTGATGCTGCTGCAGGTGATTGAACTTATCAAGTAATGAGAGATGGGAAACTGAATGCATGGTTATTGATATATCCTGTTTTTTTGATCAAACGGATCACACTAGCAACGTATGCTGATCACATTAGCATCGTATGCTGCCAACGAATCACATGAACAGCGTATGCTGATCACATTAGCAACGTATGCTGATCACATTTGCAACGTATGCTGATCACATTAGCAACGTATGCTGATCACATTAGCAACGTATGCTGATCACATTAGCAACGTATGCTGATCACATTAGCAACGTATGCTGATCACATTAGAAACGTATGCTGATCACATAAGCAGCAACGTATGCTGATCACATAAGCAGCAACGTATGCTGATCACATAAGCAGCAACGTATGCTGATCACATAAGCAGCAACGTATGCTGATCACATTAGCAACGTATGCTGCCAACGAATCACATGAGCAGCGTATGCTGATCACATTAGCAACGTATGCTGATCACATAAGCAGCAACGTATGCTGATCACATAAGCAGCAACGTATGCTGATCACATTAGCAACGTA
>SDVV010018304.1:0-13789 GCA_016164225.1 Gammarus roeselii
TATATATATCACCGAGCCATTCATCTCCTATCATCCTTTGTTACCTTCCCAATGTATTAAAGGTGGTTGATCGGAACCAGGAACTCTGACATGTTCTATACAGCAATCCCATGCCTGACTATTGCATTTAATATCGTCAGAATACAGTGTATATTTGACTTGTAATTTAAATTAGCTTTTGTAGCTTTTTGAATGTTACGTGTTCCAGTTCTTGTACTAATTTCCTGTGAGACAGTGCGACGCGTCGTACCGCAATACACGGTCCCACCTCTAAGACTTCATTTGCAGGTGCTCGAATTACATTGGGTTAAAAACTACTTTCTCACACAATGATGGGCAAAATACTTTCCACGCAGTGATGGGCAGAATGCTGCATCTATATGCTTTTTCCGATTATTTTCTTCACATTCATCACCCGAATACCTGATAAAGTAATCGTAAATGCGTCCAATTGGATTGTCGCGCCCAACACTCTTTACGCCTTTAGACGAACTCTAATAATGTTACACTAGCTGATCTGATAGTATCGGCTAGTCTTTATACGTATTTTTGGATTGTTTAGTATATATTGATGAATAGATTAACTGTTCATGCCAAGAATGCCAAACCTATTGTCAAGGAATCAATATTTTTATTTCGTTCTTTTCAACCTAACCGGTGCAGCCGAGCACCCCGGCAATTGCTAATTCCACAACCAACTGACCGCTAGTTGGCGGATTTGCCATGCTTTTGATGCCCTAAAACGAGTCAAAACATCTTCATTCAAATTATTGTTCAAAAGATCTCAAGGAGACGCCGTATTAGTGATACGACTATAATTATTCATTTTGACAACAGAGTAATAAATACGACATGGCAACTAACAAAGCCTTGTTAGTGGGCGAGTTAGCAGGCCGTCATATAAATGTTTTTTATGTTTAATAACAGTTGTATTACAAACGGAGTCCTCTTGACTCCTTCTTAACGACAATCAGAACAATTTTGGGTGTCATGACTTTTTAAAGGGCATAAACACACAAAAAAAACGTTACCGCCCACCAGCATAACAGGCATTGATATCTAACAGTTAGACATGCAAACGCTTTACATGGCATATCCTTGACATCTGACCGATGATTCAAACCGGCGAATGTCATGACTTGTCCGTTCTCAATTCCGCTAAACGGTTACTAGTCCGTTCAAAGCTTACTCTGCTATGACCACTCTGGAGGTATACTTAGTGAAGAAATCAGATGAGAAAATGCACATTCTGGCCTATTTCTCATTAACGATTTAATTATTTATTTAACATTTGATGCACATACAATAATTTCTTGCTTGGGTGTAAAGAATTTAGTATTATATTAATGATTTTGAATTGAGAAATAACAAAGCAGTCCTAGGTATTGGTTATTTCTTCAACTACTTACGAACTTTCGTGGGTGAAGTAATAAAGCGCCGAGTGTTGTTCTAGTGAACTACTCTCACGTTACTCCCGTGGGTGAAGTAATACAGCACCGAGTGTTGTTCTAGAGAACTACTCTCACGTTACTCCCGTGGGGGAAGCAATACAGCACCGAGTGCTTGTCTAGTGAACTACTCTCACGTTACTCCCGTGGGTGAAGTAATACAGCACCGAGTGTTGTTCTAGTGAACTACTCTTACGTTGCTCTCGTGGGTGAAGTAATACAGCGGCGAGTGCTTGTCTATTGAACTACTCTCACGTTACTCCCGTGGGTGAAGTTATACAGCGCCAAGTGCTTGTCAAGTGAACTACTCTCACGGTACTCCCGTGGGCTAAGTAATACAGCGCCGGGTGCTTGTCAAGTGAACTACTCTCACGTTACTCACGTGGGTGAAGTAATACAGCGCCAAGTGTTTGTCAAGTGAACTTCTCTCGCGGTACTCCCGTGGGTTAAGTAATACAGCGCCGGGTGCTTGTCAAGTGAACTACTCTCACGTTACTCCCGAGGGTGAAGTAATACAGCGCCGAATGCTTGTCTAGTGAAATACTCTCACGTTACTCCCGTGGGTTAAGTAATACAGCGCCGAGTGCTTGTCTAGTGAACTACTCTCACGTTACTCCCGTGCGTGAAGTAATACAGCGCCAAGTGCTTAAGTGACTACTCTCACGTTACTTGTGCCGTCTCGGACGCTCCTATTGATGAATAGATTCCATTCTACATTATTCGTACCGATCCACCGCTATAGCAGGACAGAACATGTGTTAATATAATCAAACTTATAGCTTGATCTTCCCGGGTAGAAAAGCCAATAGTTCGAAACCATTTAGGAGAACGTGCGTTTTTTGGCATGATGGGGCAGTAAGTTTTTTACCATAGTTACATAACATCTATTTCACTTGTACCGTATGGGATTTCTGTTTGGCATGATGGGGCAGTAAGTTTTGTACCATCGTTACATAACAGCTATTTCACTTGTGACGTATGGGATTTCTGTTTGGCATGATGGGGCAGTAAGTTTTGTACCATCGTTACATAACATATATTTCACTTGTGACGTATGGGATTTCTGTTTTACAATCTTCGGAGATGAAGGATGCTATCAAAAACTGATGTTGTAAGCATTCTGACGCACTGACCTTGTGCGGTTACCACTTTTGTTAAAATCATTTATTACACGAGAACTCCATCTGATACACCTAACCCTTTAGCAAATTTTTGTTGTATATAACGACAATTTAATTTTTGCTCCAAGAAATACAATAATTCCTCTTGTATGGTCCAGCACTGATAGTCCTCCCCTCCCCTACTCTGGACCGGATTGAACCCTCACTAACCAATTCAATTTAATCACATGTTTATGGATAAATTTACAATCCATTTTTGAATTAAAATGAATTATTATATATATATTCAAATACATTATTTTTAGCTAACAAAGTTCACTCCGATTCTACTGCGGATAGTCCCTTGCTGCGACAGTTTATAGTTCATAAACATTGCCAACTAAACTAAATGAACTAACATTGACAGACAAGACGGCATAGACAAACAGGCATTGGCAATTGAAATGACAGGAGGCATAAACCTAATCACCACAACATATCGAATCGTGGCGAAGTGAGCAAATACTATCGATGTGTTAATAACCTTATCAATCCAGAGCGGTGCGGCGGTTGTCTGCTTTCCAACTCTTGTTACAGTCAACAATTTGAAGCACAGGTTGTCTTACATTCCCGGTCAAGGCTTTCCTATGAAGACCAAATAATTAGGTTGCACTCACTAAACCACTATTCATCTCACTCCTTATATAAATTGAACCGTACTCTGAAGTTAGCAGCACAGCGGAAAACACTTCAGCAGTTGTGATCTTGAAGAAATTTTGTCTGAGAAAAACTAAGTCAGATTTCTGACTGGGAACCGCGCATCACCTCACACCACGACGTCGGAACAACACCTGACTCTTGACGTCTAACCTGACGACAAACCCGTCAAGTACAACTGGAAATGGCTGGACCATCGACCATGTTAGACGAGTACATCTTCAGTTCATATTCTAGCGCCATCTCTTGGCGGATAGGTGCATCACGTTGCAAAACTTTTCCGCAACTCAAACGTTAACTAAGGCGAGCCTAATCTGGTACTTTTTAACAAGGTGAACGTTTAAGAAGGTAAGAAATTGTCGGTATCTGAACCATGGCTAAATCCATACTCTAGACTTGCTGCACATATGAGCATCTATAATATACTTTGGCAAAGTTCTAGCACGATGAGCAAATACCACGATGCATGGGCATAGAATTCAAAATGAAAGAAAATTCCTTCAGGATAGATTTTGGATGCAAATATGTAGACTCCTCTCCTGTCAGCAGAATATCAGAGAAATCAGTTGGTGCAGTACAGCAAAAAATATTTCTCTTTGCCCTATACTGCACCTACTAATTCCCCTGATATTTTGCTGAGAAAAAGTCTACTTGTATCCAAAATCCATTGAGAGTGACCCCTTTTATCTGGAATTCTCCGCCGGGGCATTGTCTAATTTTATCATCGGACTATTATGTTGACTCATTGCATATGTTATTTGAATTCATTTATGCAGCAACACTGACGAGGATTGAGCTCTGGATCCATGCTACCGCATATTTCTTAGTTCATAGCGGGGAAAAAATCCAGGTAAAATAAAAGTAGCTATAATGTCACGCTATGGCAAGTCACGGTATGTCACGGTATGGCAAGTATCATGTGAGAATGTCACGGTATGGCAAGTGGTGGAGTAGGGGTGTCGGCGTGGGTAGGCGGTGTTGGTGTGATGTAACTTGGGTGTAATATAAATGAATGGGTTATTGTGGCTATTGTGTATAATAGGGTATTGTGTATCAATTGCGTTGTTATAGATGTATGCCTTAAGTATAACATAGTATCCGTACAGGCATAAGGCGTTTTAATGTAATTCATTACATTGCTTTATATAAATAGGATAAGCAAACATGGATTTGTATTTAAATTTTATTAGAAACATAGTACAGGCTAAACCTATAGTAAACGCTGAAGATGCAGTATCCCAACAGTGTTTCTTTGAAAGGGTGATCTTTCGGACCTCCCTGACATTTCTTAACACACGCCAAGACTCTTACGCTTTGTTGACGTTTCCTATTCGTGGGAGCAATGCAGGAGAATATATGGTTACGCCTCCATCGATGACTGGACTGGCGGACTCCCCGTGGTGGTTTCTTGACACGCTTCAAAGAAAGATGTGTGCTATATTTGCATGAGTTTTGTAATATGTAGCTATATTTTCATCGTAGATCAATGGATTAAACACAAGTGAATCGAAAAGGAGTGTTTATTCTTATTTTTCAAAATGAAGATCCAATGGCCCATCTTTGTGCATTATCCTGGAATCCATAGCAAATACACGGAGAGTTCCTGAAAATATTGCTGTTGATTGTATGGGCGCAAAATTTCCTCTTGACAACAAGTCAAAAGTCTGGGAGTGTGGCTTGATTTCAAGATGACATTTGGACATTATGTTTATAAGCTCTGTTCTAAACTGAATGGTACACTCATGTTCCTCAGTCGAACGAAGAAACAACTCGACTTCAAGTCCAGACTTCTCGTAATCAATGCTCTGATCTTTCCACATTTAAACTACTGCCCTACCATATGGGATAAGTGCACGAAAACATTACTCTAAGACAATCAACGTTGCATAAACTTCACCGCAAAAGTAGCTCACGAGGGGAATTTTAAAAAAGGCCGATCACGTGACACCACTTCTCAAGAAACTAGGGTGGCTGAACATCCAGGAACGACTAGAGCTGAGTGAAGCGGTACGAGTTTTTAAAATTCATTACAAGCTTTCCTGTTCAAACGGTGTTGTATTGACAACTCGAAAAGCGGCCCATCAACGATCAACAAGGAATGTAAATAATATTGACACAGAGTTCAGGAGAACAGAGTTTGGGGCCAAAGCTTTCACTATTTCAGGTCCAAAGAGCTTCAACAAGCTACCAGCTGACGTTCAGAATTGCACAAGGGTATCTTCTTTCAAGCAAAAATATACCACTCCATGCCCGCAGGCAGGGGCAGGCAGAGTCAAACAATTGATGACGATTAACATGAAACTGGTAACATAAAACTATATTTTCCAACTCGCTCAGAGCATCAATACCATCGCCCTGTCAACACAACACAAACATAACCTCACATACTATGTTCCTCTGATACATATACATACACACAAAGAAAGCTCAAAAGTAGAGCCTAGTGACGAAATTTGGCATGTATAGAGCATCAATCAATGACTGAATACCTTGCATAGGCATAAAACTTGAAAATGAATACACAATTCTATGTTAAGTTAGGTAACGTATGTTTCTGTGAAGGCGATACAGCAACAACACAATGCGACGGAAGAAATCGTTGCTTTTCAAAGGATTAATCTGACACTTGAAATGGAATGCCATGATAATATGCGTACAAATGAACTAAGATACACTCAACCTGGCAATGGGAATGGCGTCGTATACGTATAAATGTATGTCTATGTATACATGGTTTCGACAGTGCCAATATATATTAAAGTGATCCAGGGGTTAACAACTTTTCATGTGGTGATCTAAATTAAAAAAATATCATTTGCCGATAGCTAATGCTAGCTGAAAATTTCGAATAATTTAGACTACAAATAACTAATCGACCATTAAGAACGGTTTGGTGGGTAGAAATCTGTGGTCATACAGGCAATATTCAACAATAAACAACATGCCCTGACGTAAAAAAGTGATCCACGATAGAGACCTTTGTACGAAATGGAGTGAATTAGTTCTACTGGAAGCTAGCTGCAGAGTCTCATCCAATCATGTTGTGGAATCCAAGCATCTACAACAGGATATTTGCTCAACCAAGATTGAAATAGTGTAGTCGGACTGCTAAAGATAGATCAAGATGTAAAGCCACTTGGAGAGATTCATTCATACCATTAAATGCGTACATTAGCGCGTAAATGTGTACATTATTACCTAGATCGGTCATTATATGCGTAGATTAGTGCGTACATGTGTACATGGTCTCGATACAGGTGCGGGCAGCATGCATTATATGGGAACATTAGTGCGTACATGTGTATATTAGTGCTGGGATCGGTCAGTATATGCGTACATAAGTGTACATGTGTGACCATACATAACCATCGAACCTATTCAAAATAGGTTAGGTTAGGATGACCCTACGCCTGATAGAGAACAAATGTAGAGTTAACAGCCAGTTATGCTGCGGGGCCTCAGACATACTGTGCATCTGTTTAGTCCATCTCTCTGAATATATTCGATCCTTAGCACATCCTGGTCATAACAAGGATTCCATTTACATGAAAAGTTGTCAAGGGAGGGGCAAACATGCGAAATGTACGAGTGTGACCTTAAATTCTGGGATTCTGTTCACTATTAACCCAAGCAAATCACCACAAAGACCCTCGGCCTCGTTGCACAATCTCTCTAACATGGCAATGAAACTTGAGGCACATCCACATAAACTTGACCAAAAGTCCAAAAGACTACAAAGGAGGCGAAAAACCCATATCTATACCAGGACCTGACCGACCATTAAATCATGTTCTGAAACGAAGGATTAGCTGGGGTACAATGATGCAACCCACAATGTAGCTGTTCGGATTTACACCACCTAAACATATAATCCTATGATTACGTTTAAATCCTGCAACAACAACAACAATGAATTGGGGTGGATGGACGATTATTCATTTTATAGATCATTAACACTTTATTTTAGTACTTTATTATTTCTTATTTCGTGGGCTCTATTATTTATCTGTGCCTTTTTTTCATGGTGATCAATTTTGGATTAGTTACATAATTATGTTTCGTTTAACGCCCGCAGGGCCCTAGGTGGACTATGCGGTGTGTTAGTTAGTCTAGTCCAACATACGTTGGGAGATTTTGCGCTCTCCCGGGCGCTTAATAAATGTCCGAGCACAGCTAGGCGTTTTGCTGGCTAAATGGTGAAATATTGTTGATGTGGATCTTAGAGAGTGGAAGTCTTGAATGGCACTGTGCGGGTAGAGAACGAGGCGAGTCGAGACAGTTTGAGGCGAAGGGAGACGAGTCGATTGGCGAGGCGACGAGTCGAGACGAGCCGAGGCTCGATGAGACTAGGTGACCCTAGAATGGAGGGTACTCGTGGCACCCGCGGGACTCGAGGGACCCGGGGATTTCGGGAACCCGGGGGACTTGGAAGACCACGAGGATTTAGAGGGACCCACTTGGACCCTTTGGGACCCCCTTGAAAAACTTTGGGACCCGCTTGAGGCCCCTCTGAACCCTGGGACCCTTGCTTCACTCTCCCCACACTGTAGGACCCTTACACAGATAAATGTATACATGTGAAATGCTTGAGTAGAACAATTAATTATTACAGTCCGCTGATTACTGGCACAGAGGGCAATGGCCACGTCGAGGTTGGTCGAGGTGCGTCGAGATCAGTCGAAACATGTTGAGGCGAGTCGAGTTGGTCGCGAAAAGCCGAGACTGGCCGAAATGATTTGAGACAAGCCGAAATGAGCTGAGACGAGGGACCCGGGGAGCGCGGGGTACCCGGGGGACTTGGATTACTCTCCGGGATTCGTCAAGTTCTTTTGGGACCCGAGGTACCTCTGCCACCCCACTCCCATCCTAACTTGCTTGAGTGAAAAAAAATTGTTATAACAGTCCACATGATTACTAGCGCAGAGGGGGAGAGCCACATCAAGGCGGGTCGAGGTACGTCGAGATCAGTCGAAACATGTTGAGGCGAGTCGAGATGGTCGCGACGAGCCGAAACTGGCCAAAAAGATTCGAGATAAGCCGAGATGAGCTTCTCGGGGGACTCGGGGAGCTCGGGAAGACCCGGGGGATATGAGTTACCCTCCGGGATTCATCGGGCTCTTCTGGGACCCAAGAGACATATGCAACCCCCCCCACCCTATCCCCTAAAACAATAGGTGCAAAATCAATAATCTGAGCAGTTTTTCTGCCTATGACGAACCTGCCCCTACTTTCTTGTTCACGATCCACAATTTTGTCATGTATTATAATGCTGGTGTATTTGTGCGGAAGTTCCTGTTTGTGATTTTGTGAATGGGTGTGTTTTCTTCAGTCTGTGCTCGCTCGAGCGTGCACGGACCATTTGTAACTTCTGGGGTGGACCGGGACTGCGTAGCTATAAAACCTGGTGACGCGTTGCGGTTGGAGTTGATTTAATTCGTGAAGCCATAGACCTTGTACTAATTTCGACGATACTATCTGTGCGCACTGTCGCGCGTGCATATTACTCTTTAGTTCTGAGTGGTTGGAGGCGGGGATTTGTTTCATCTGAGTCTTTATCTTACCTGAATGAATAAATTGTACCTCTACTTAACTAGACCGCGTAGCTGTAAACATTGTGTTGCGTTGCTGTTGGAGCTGACTTTGTCCGTGTAGTCGTAAACCTTGACCCAGTCTCAACGATGATACCTGTGCTCACTAGCGTACGTACATATTACTCTTGAAGTTCTAGATGATTGGAGCAGGATTCGTTCCGTTTGAGTCTTACCTGAATAAATAAAGTGTATTATAATCGACCTACTAGGTCATGTTGCGTTTCTGTAGGAGCTGACTTTGTTCGTGTAGCCGTGAACCTCGTACCAGTCTCATAGATGCTACCTGTACGCACTAGCGTGCGTACATATTACTCTTGAGGTCCTAAATAATTGGAAGCGGAGGTCCGTTTCGTCTAAGCTTATTTCATGTGCGCACCACTGTGCGTTTGACATGGCTAAAGTTTTCACATTTTTCTAACTTTAAAAGCGTTTTTTTTTTCGCACACTAAGGCGTGCGAGCCTACTGGAATCCATGATTATCGAGCCGTACGGGGGAGCCTATTAAGACTCGCGTTGAGGCTCCGGTGGAAATGAGGATCAAATCAAATCAAAACAATAATGAAATAACTAAGTCATTTCTCTACTCTTCCCTTACCAATAAATCATTACCCATGATATATGGAATTTGTATACTTTTGGGACAGCTCCATTTATGTGATTTGTACACTCATAGGAGACCTGACAACACTAGCTAGCTTTCTATCATCCCGTCGCTCGAAAGATCGCTCACTGAAGACTTTCAGTCACACAATAGCTCATGGTATACATGTAGTCATGAGATATCTGCACTCTAGGGAAATCTCCATTCATGGGATAGAGCACTTAGACTGGCAGAAGACCCTTTGTTATCATACATTAACAAAGTGTACGGACACGAAGAAAAAGTCTGTTCCTGCAAGCAGTGAACGGAAGTGCTTAGCAACATTAAATCAGCGTTTCCCAGAGAGTGTGCTCAAGCGTACCATCAAGCACTTTCAGTTCTAGGAATGCGTGACAGTTCTCATCACAAGACAAAATTTCCGTGTAGGAAGAAGTATATGTGTTATAGATACAAGAACGATAGACTCGGGAGATATGATCAACCTGGAAAAAGAGCAAAACATTACAAGTCTTATTATTATACCAGGTTATTGCTACAAATTATAAATACTTGCAGATAATGAACGTGTAAAACACAAAACAACAATCACAATCCGACCACAGCCTGGTTGAATGCACCATGTGCAAACTAATCCCTGGAGATGCCCCTTAGATATCTCACCTTGAAATTTATTCCCTTGTACAATGTATATAACTAACCGCCTTCTCTTCGGTAGCACAGATTCGGGTGGGACCTGGTGCAGTAACGTCAGAAAAGAAAGATGATTTTTTTTTCAACACTTCAAAATCGTTGGCTCTTTTTCGGAATAAATTCTACCCTAGATGCTTGTCAAAATTTAAAACATTATGTTCGCCTTGGCTATTGTCTAAATTCAAAATGTAAATACTGATCTCTTGCCTTTTTTGACTAAAATTCTGCGATAACTATTCAACAAATTTAAAAATATGTATCACTTGACTAAACTCAGGAATTGCCATGAGCAAATTTTTTTAAGGAGATGTCCTTCTGACATCTCACATGAAATGCTCTTGTAGGATCAACTACACGTGTACAGAGACTTACTCTACTGAACACTAGGGAGAACCACTCTCAGGAAACTGGGAGTTGAGCTCTCATACATTTGCACTTATCAAAATTTCACGAACTTTTTGAAAATTCCGACCTAGACTCTAGACCAGCCAAGGGCAGGTCTCTCCCTATGAGATGTCACTCCGACGTCTCATCTTGAAGTGCGACAGCCTTCAAGGAACCGCTTGCGTACAGAAGACTTGATCTTCTGAGCACATGGGGGAGGACCACTACCCGGACAACTGGGTGTGCTGCTCTCCTAAATATGCACATACTTGTCGAAATTGAATTATCATATGCTTCTTTGGAAGTAGACTCAATAATTAGTTGGAGTCCATCTGACCCAACCTCTGGGGCAAGCCGACAGGCATGCGCTTGAGGAAAAGTGTGAGTCCGCTGAGCGTATGGGCGTGGCCATCTCTGCTCGACCGTCTGAGATGCGACCGCCTGGAACCTAAATACTTATTTTCGCTTCTTGTTTGCCCCAATCCTAAACTGTCGGCCTGACACTCGACTTTTTCTTCTCCGAGGCTGAAATGCCCCGGGTAGTAGTGGGGTGGTTGTACTAGGTAGTGGTGACAGTAGTGGTGGTCCTTCTCCTTTCTGTCCTTAAAACCTTCATTTTTCTGTATGCGTGCGGGAAATTCTAAAGCCTCGTTGACTATCCCCCCCTCTTCTTTCACTTCTTTCAAAGAAAGCACTCGACATAAGCGCTTGTGCTCGTTTGTTTTCCTTACTCTAATCTAATCTATAGGAAGAACGCTTCGAGGATGACAAGAGAAACAGTGAGCATAACCTGTCCGTGAAAAAAATAGCAGGGGTGGTTGCCTGGTGTGAGGAAAGACAGATCTATGCTTGCAGGATCCCAAAGAGTTCAGCAGCAAGTATTGAGTGACCTGTGAGGAGACAAAAATTGAGCTTTATATATCTCTGAGGAACAACCACACCCACCCCGACACAGGCTGCATTTTCTCCCATCACTGAGCCATCAGTGTAGATAGAGAGGTAGTCAGGGTAGGATGTAGAACAGAGATCTGCAAACAAAGCCGGGGCACTATCCTCCACTGCACCTATGGTATCAGTGGGAAAGGAGGTGTGGATAGTGGAATCAAAAGGGAACTACGGTGGGAGATAAGAGAAAATATTCTGAGGGGAAGAGGGAGGAAGAGTGATGCTATGAAAGTCGAACAGTCGACATGCCCTGTAAAGAAAAGGCGATTTGTGATGCCGACACAAGAAGGGGGTCTAGGTGAGAAAACGAACGCGCCATACAAGAGCATGGAAAGGATTATCAGCAGGTCGAAAAAAAAGATGTAGCAGAAACCGGCCGCAGCGTTCCTCACGTGTAGAGATCAGGGGGTAAAAGTCCAGCTTCACAGTAGAAAGAGGCCAAAGGAGTTGAGCGCCACGTACCTATGATAAGACGAGCAGGAGTGGAATGAACCACATCAAGTCGAGCAAGAAGTGAGGAAAAGACAGAGGAGTAGAGGAGTAGCCCATAGTCAGTAAGACCTCTGATATAGGCCAGATAGAAGAGCAGAAGTTTAGGTCGTGATCCCCCAAAGTGCAATCCGGTGAAAACTCGCATTATATTCAGACGCTCCTGACAACGAAGTCGAAGACAGTCAATGCACGGACGCCAAGTCAGACGAGGAGAATCAAATGTAATACCGAGCAGTTTATGATGCTGGGAATATGGGATAGGAACACCAGAAATATAGAGTTTCGGGCAAGTAGGAACCGAGCGTTCGAGGGTAAAATATGAAGTGCCAGACTATTGAGGGTTGATAAGTAGACCCCAGCGGTGTGCCCAGCGTGCAAAGTTGTCAATAGCAGCCTGGAGCAGTGCCTGGACAGAAGAAGCAGAGTCAGCGGTGACAAACATCGTTATGTCATCAGCATAAATAGAGGTTGTAACACCTGGAGAAGAAGGGAGGTCAGACAGTAGTACATTGAAGAGAAAGGGAGAGATGATGGCACCTTGAGGTAGTCCAGAGAGAATAGGGTGGGACTGAGAGGATGACGCTGAGACGGAAACAGAGAAGAAGCGGTTAGTGAGGAAGCTGGAGACCCACCGAAGGAGACGGCCAGACACCCCATGTGATGCCAGCTTGAACAGGATTGTCTGGTGGGAAGCACGATCAAAGGCACCAGAAAGCTCAAAAAAGACTGCAAGAACTATTTGTTGAGTTCGAAGAGCCAATTGAATGTTGTGTTCTAAGAAGATGAGAGCATCTATGGTGCCACGTTGAGAGCGAAAACCAAACCGGTGTGTAATTAAAGTAGTTTTCCTCTCCAGATACCACATAAGGCAATCCACATCAAGCCTTTCCATGAGCTTCCCAACACAGGAGAGAAGAGATATGGGCCTGTAGGCAGATACTGTAGTGGGGTCTTTGCCAGGCTTAGGAACTGGGACAATCAAGGAGGATCACCAGGTTGGGGGGGTGTCGACAGTACGGAAAGAAATGTTAAAAATGTTCAAAAGTGCGTGGTGATGAGCCTAGTGAGGTGAGAAAGAAACTGGTCATGATGGAGGTCAGAACCAGGGGAAGAGTGGGATGGAAGGTTGGGAAGAACAACGCAAAGCTCAGAGAGAGAGAGAAACGGTGATTGAGAGTGTCATCTGCATCTGAAGCAAGTTTTCCAATGAGGAATGATGAGTCAGGCTCTGCAAGGAGGTGCTTGTGAGAGAAAGCAAACGAAAATTACCTAAATCAACGACGGTCGCGCCCTACGTGGGAGCCTATTATGACTCACGTTGAGGCTCTGGTGGAAATGAGGCCCAAATCAAATCAAAAGCAAACGAAAATTGTGATGCTAGGGCATTTGCCGCTTCAGTGGATGAAAGAGGAGAAGTTCCAGAGAAGGGGAAAGCAGAGGGAGGGGCACGCTCTGAGATCGATCGAAACATGTGCCATATCTGGGCAGATGGGGTGTGGTCTCTCACCTTTGTCTCTTACCTTTGCTGCCCCATCCAGCAGCGCTACAAGCAAGTGAGGAGCAGCAGAGCCGGGAGAGGCCAGCACAGATATGCGCGCCAGATTAATATTGTGAACAGCTATGTTACCTCATGTATAGAAACTGGAATCAGTGCGCACCATTGGCTATCACGTGAACCATCCGTATGAAGGAAAAAACAAATTATTGAATAGCACACTGTACAACAAAGAAGCATATGAGACAGCAACACATAAAGACGGAGGCACACACACACACACATATACACCCACCCACACACAAACACACACACATACACACGCA
>SDVV010018305.1:0-13788 GCA_016164225.1 Gammarus roeselii
ATATATATATATATATATATATACATATATATACATATATATACATATATATACAAATGCGGGGAGTCGCCCCGGTCGACGCTATATAGATATATATATTAATATGTATATATATATATATATATTCAGATAAAAATAAATTTATATATAGATATATATATTAATATGTTTATATATATATATACATAGGATTAGCAAACTATTCATCTACAAAGAACTAACAACTAGCAGCAGTGGATTTATAGCTCTCATTTCTTTCATCCAGGCTACTGAAATTCTGACAGTCAGAAGCTGTTCAGCACAGGGCGTATCAGAACTCTTCAGAAAAGAGTCAAAACATCAACATTTCAAACACGATTTAACTGGCTGGTCAAACATAAGCCCAGAATAGTGCTGGATAATGTAAACATTGACTTGCTTAGCCACTGATGCATACCACAAGCTGCAAAGCAATCCAAAAACAGTCGATCAGTCAAGCCAATATACTCCTCTTCACCAACTTGCCCTGCACTTCAACAATGACAAGATAAAATCTTGTAGCAAACACAGATATGACCAATTTGATTTTTCAGGTCAAGATATTTCCCATCACCTGAAGCAACAATAATGCATAGCACCCCCTGTATCCTTCAGAAGACATCAGACAACATCCCTATCAAACCCAAGGCATGGCACATCAGCATGGAATGTTTCACAGCAGATCAAACAAGAAACCAAGTAGCTTGCCAAAACTATATCACAGAAAGAAGAGTGCACATCCCTGCAGTCCCCAGAAGGTGCCTGCACATTGACAAGACAGTCCACCTCTTCCAGTCAAGTACCCTGTCTTGTGGGCCACCATTGCCTCAGATTAAAAGGACTGCAAAGGTATAAATGGCAAGCTTCTGCCAACTCTGGTCCTTCAATGAACTTCCCTAACTGAGATCCTGCCCTTGCCATAGGCCTCCAGCAATTTCACAATTGCAACTAAGCACACAGACTTTTTGTTGACTTTGTGTTGAGTGGTGTAGTACTCCCTAATTTGTGGAACACCACAGAAGAACCTGCCTGACCCAACCAAACTGAACTTGAAGTCACATGTTTCTTAACTCAAGGGCAACTGCATGTTCTTTGACTCTTAGGTATGCATTTCTAACGCAATATTTCAGATGTACATGTTGAGATTTTTAAGAAAAACTGCCCAGACAATCTGACAATAGTGGTGCTACTTCTAAGATTGAAGGTCCTGTTTGCATTGTATCAACAAATAATTTACAGCATTCAACACAATACACAAATTAGGGGGTACCCTAGGTAAGAAACCCTGGCATGTTTTTCAAACATTGATAGCTAACTTGGGTAGAACCTTAAGACAATCTCAGTGATAGCTATGCCTTTTTTCATCCAGATGAAAACATGGCAGTGAGAGCACTATCACATTATGACTGTGCACTTGACATCCTTGTATGGGAACATGACATTTCAAAGGCCTACTAACTTTCAGATAATGAAAGAAATTATAGTTCGAGCACTTATGCTCAAAAATCGTATTTGCCCAACTACTTGGTGCAGAAAATGAACTAAATTTATAGTGATGTTATCCAGTCCATGGTTAGATCTGATACTGAGGTGCGTAAATACGAGAAAACGTTATCACCCAAAGCAAGGTATTACTCGGACCTTGCCCAGAATCTGGTTCCACAGCAAAAACATATAGATTCAAACATAAATCAATCAACTTATGTTATAAGTTCTCGTTTCATTTGAATCAATGAAATGTCTCTCAGAATAAAATTGTGTATTTTTCACTTAAAATGCTACTCACCTCTTCATAATGATAATTTTGGCAACAACTGGCTTTGTTTTGCTCGAGCTCCAACCGCCACCCGGCTAACCTACAGCACCAAATGCAAAATGCATGCAAATTTTCGTTGTAAATCAACACGGAAGAGAAGGCGTGCGAGGTTCATTAAGGGGAAACAGTTTTAATAATAACTCCAAATCAGTTATAACAAAATAAAACACAATGTAGAGTTGGAGACTATATTCGAGCCATCAGAAATGTAATTTTGTTTAATGTGATAGGTAATTTCATTTTCGTTGGTTTCACTGGATAAGTAAATTCAGGGAAGATTATGGAAATAAATTAAAGCAAAAAAATCCAAGCCCCATGAGAGGCTGGTGCACTCGCTACGGAGAATAATCTCATCCCAATGCGCTTATTCAGTATAATATGATACTTTCCCTCATCATTTACATAATTTATCCCTCATCTGTGGGTCCTACATTTGTATTACACACCCCAGAGCGGTCAGAACGCAGCGCAAACTACTTTGCATCGGCTCGCTTGATGACGGGGTTTCGGTACCAGAAAATCGAGGCAATACAACGCTCTAGATTGGAATATTGCTGTTTGATGTCCGGAGGCCAGCCTTCGCTAACTATAAGGCTAGTAAATCACGGTTTGGTAGAGAATTTGAGCTCTTGAGACAGAATGAGCTGAGGTTCCGTGCACAAGAGCTTCTAACAAGATTGTGAGAAGGTATATGTATTTTTTTTGGAAGAAATACGCTCATTTATTCCCTAAAATTAACACCCGTCCACTCTCGGTAGCATGCATAACTGAGATAATATTTACTTATCACGTTATTAATATTGCCATCATTAAATCTTAGGTTTCAGAGCATCTTTTTGCATTTTTGTCCACTGAAGGTAGTCAGTTTGGATACAACGATGGCCACGGAGAGAAAATGGCGATTTTTGCATTGAAACAAACAAAAATGTATTTATTGACGAAGTAGAGACTCTTTTGTCATTGTGTGCATTTTAGAGACGAGGGAGTAGCGACCAATCGTCTCGTTAACTGACTCTACTATTCATATTTAAGCGATACGAATGAACGAGAATCCTTGGTCAGAGCGTTACATTCATTAAATCTCCGTTCTGTTCATCATTGTTTACTTTCCAGTAAAATTGGGGGAAAATTTGGAGGAATATCTCAAACTCAGACATCTTTTCAGATATGCCTTCGGCAAACTACTGTTGTATCAAACAAGAACGTAATTCTTTCATTTTTTTGTTTGTTTTTTTCACTGATTTGTTGCTGAAGCATTTCGATTATTATAGTAGCACATAAATAATCAAGAGAACTGCCATGGAAATACTTGAGGTTGGAGTAGTAGCACTAAAAAAATCACACAGTACGGAAGTTATTAATTCGTATGTATTGAAATCGGCGCCGATATCCAACAATGATCTGACTTTATATGCGACATCTGCAGAAAAGTTGCTGCTATTTGCAATCGAATCGAGGCAGATGAACAATGTCGGAAATCTTTCAAAGGCACAGGAAGGGAAAAATAGAGGCAAGGGCTCTCCGTCTCTGCTCCACCAGCGTCTTCATCAAACTTTCTGCAGTCGTACAAGGAATTACTTATCAGTTCCTGAGGCACCGTTAATTTCTTTACAGACACTCATCCGCTTGCGTGACCCAGAAAATAAACACTGTTGTTTTCTGAAGCGATTCTAAGAAGTCTATTGCAGCCTTGCAGCTTTCAGAAGAAATAGTTATGAACAAGTTTAAACACAGGAATAGAAGCGAACAAACGGCCGGTTTTAATTACATTGTTTCAGTTTTGCTTGAGAAACATTGCTCTGTCTACTCATGTTTGCAGGTCCATCACATATGCAACCAACATTTTTTTTATACCCACATGAAGCCTTTTCAACACCATTTTAATATACTGATGCAATGTTTTGTCGGTTGTCTTTAGGGCCGCTAAAAGCTTCAAGAGGTTAGTAAATTTCTTCTTGTGTATATAGCGAGTGCAGACAACTAACTGATCAATTACGGCAATATCTTCTGATGAGTTTACTTCAATACTATATATTCCAGCAAGATTGGCATAGTGGGCTATTTTCGTCGTGATAGAATCAGCAAGATGTTTAATGAGTTTGTTAATAAATGTTTTAGAGAGGAACGTCATCAAAGTTCCTCTTCCTATTGAAACATCCTTCGACCTCCTCGCCTAAATTTTCTTCACAGATTCATTTACATGGTTCTGCAACATTAGATCATATTTGCTAAACAGCACAAGCAGCTCCAGGAAACTGCCATGATTAACATCATTATTCTTGATATTTGCTGCACCTTCTTGGCGATGGCTGCGATCAACAATATCTTGTCTGACAAACGTACAAGATGATGTCGTTTAATCGATGCAAAGTATTTCTCCTATTTTTAATTTTCTGTTTGTCGCCCATCTATTCGATTTGTGTCCATAAGTGTTTATATGTCATTTTGCTTGGACATTCTGCCATAATCTGCACCGTCAGTTCCATGCCTTGAGGAACACTTGTGTTTTTCTAGTCGAGTATACAAATTATTTACTTCCATAGATTTGTGGTTATCAGCAATCACACTACATTCACGCAGTCAATCCAAATTATCACAATTTGTTCATTCTTTCGTGTATATATAATCAGTAGTGTTAATAGTCGAAATCATGTAGAGATAGTGTTAGAATATTGTATATAGCAACGCATAAAATTACCATAGCAAATGAATAAAACACACGACCTAGAAACTGTAGGTACAGTCATATACAAACAAATTTGGCGCAACAGGGAATGATTACGCTATTAATGATTCCAGAACCACAATATACAATGCCATGAGACATTCTTAAACACAACAAATTTATGAAAATTAGTTATTAGAAATCATCCAGCATGTAGGTTGGAAACACACCGCAGAACGGTTTACGGACAAACCATTATACCAATGTTGTTTATTATTTTCGGGATGTAAGCAAGTGTGACTGCTTTCGGGATAATTAAACTACGTAATAACATAACATTACAACTTATTCGTACTCCTAGTAAACTTTCAAGTGACTGAATGAAGGTTTTTACCTTTATTATCATTATTTTAAGAGTAGGATGCTATCTTGACTCACTTAAATGGTATAAAACTGCACCAAAATAAAAACCTACAGGACAAATTTCAGAATAAGATAATAGTCATTGCTACCTTAAATCAAATAACATAATTGTCAACGATACCCAACAAGATAAATATATAACACCAGTGACATTACAATTGCAGCCAAGGTTCTTCAGTCAGTATTGACTGACTTTGAAAAAGATCCATAGCTACTAGGGTCAGAATTTGAAAGTCTCTATGAGGAAATTAAATTCCATGTTTTCAATAAGAATTGAGGTTGGATAACTTGCTCCTTTAAAAAAAAACATTGTAATCTTGGATATAGCCGTATTAGGATTTGTGTCAGAGATAATTCAAATGTTTTGAAATATTAAATTTTCTGAATTGGATCCATTCTCTTATCCCAGCTCGGCAAGTGCTCGAGCGTTGATCTCACAATTTGTGAGGCCTTTCCTAAAATTAGGATAAAAGATTGGTAAAGCTGGGGAATTGGGAGCTAGCAATCAGCTGTCATCTTGTTATTTAACTATACATGCTCCACGAGGTTCTTATAATTTTTTTTTCATTACTCATAAATACTGCATGAAGTGTCTGTCTGAGTGTTCTATCGGGGTTTCCCAGGCATAGCCAATAGCTAAGCTTGGAGATCTTTGGCAGTTCTACAGTGACGTGGCAAGCTTCTGTTGATGCCTTGTCCGCTATGGAAACCCCGTGGCCACAGTAAACACAGTGGTAACGGGTGGCGGGAAGAACTTGTATTAAAAGTGCCTTTCCTGATACAGTGTTTTCTTGCAGCTTCTACCGGCCCCTTCTAAGTGCTGACTCAAGAAACTTATCATGATCAACACTCTATTAAAATTAGGGAAAGAAGAATCCAAGCATGACCCTAATACAATTAGGGGAAGAAGAATAGACAAAAAACTCGACAAGACTTGATCGTGATGAGTGGATATTAATTAACTTCACCAACATTCATGCTTCACAATGCAAGTTGAGTATTTGAAATATCATATTGTGTGTTACTTCAGAAACTTGGTGTGTAAGCTCTATTGTCATTAATTAATTAATTAATTAATTGGGTCCTTTTGACTAGAAGGATCTACGATAAATTCACATCATTCGACAGGGTTGTTGTGGTCTGATGAGGAGACCAAGCATACTGTACAATAAATGTTTCTAATACATGAGCAGTACGACAGCTATTTTGTGTCGTACAATGGTGCCGTCATTTGATTTACCATTGTATGTTTTGTGGGCAATAAAACGTAGATTTGCATTGATTGATTGAATTGGATTCTGTTTCATAAATAATCTAAATTTGTCTCTTATAGTGGAGTGAATGCCTAAAGGCTGCGAGTTTAGGGCTTACTAGGTTCTATACCACGGCTTTTATAGCAATATTTGCTTGACCCAAGGTTTTAATTACGAGAGAATTTAGTATACATTTAGTGTATTGGTAAGATTTGATATAATGCAATTCAAGGTGTAGCACCACGAGAAAGATCCACATAGTAATTTTAATAGAAGAAAACAACAATGAACGCGGTGAAATTGACTTTAAAAATGACCAATTAGATAACATAATCACGACCGCACAAATTGGGGCGAGAAAGTTATCGCCGATGTAAAAATCCTTAACAATGACATGTCAGTTTATGAAGGTCTCCTGTCATACTAGTTGGGTGTTCGTGTCATCAGGATCAGGACAGGAGCAGGGGCCGAGACTTTGGCGCCATGGTGAGCCTGGCGGACAAGAAGCGACAGAACACTGTTCTTACAGTTGTTGAAGTTAAAACTTAGGATTAAGTTACTCAAGTTAAAACTATATTAACAAAACCTAACTATCGCGTCTGCGACTTTGCACTGTCAACATTTACACAAGAGAGGAGAAGCTGAACCTTGTAGGATAGCGTTAGGCGCGAGAGTGGTGTGGTGGAACAGGCTAGAGCGGTCCTGACATCCAGATTGAACAAAAGATGGCAACATTAGAGGTGCCAGGTGTGTTGTTTTTACGTGCTAATTCTTTGATAATTACAGTTTGTTCCCTTACACCTGTACCAGGTTGGTAATGACTTTGCCTAAACTTGTCAACGAATAATATTTTGTTGCTAAAAGTGCACTGCAAAGCTTGATTACAAACTTTCCTTTAATCCAGGACTTAGCATTTTAAGATCCCTGTGCCGCTTCCAAGATGCTGATTGGCTTCGCCCCCACTCCTTGTTGCCGCCCTTGGCGCTGATTGGTGGCGCCCAAAATCTTTGTTGCTGAACGGTTTCTAGCAGAACCTGGGAACTTGAAATTGTAGTTCCGCCCTGCTTGCTGGCAATTTGACGTGCGGAGGGATTCCCGCCGCCAGAGGGAAACTGCAGTTGGCGTGCGGAGGAATTCCCGCCCCCGAGGGAAACTGCATCTACGACACATTTCCAATGGAAGTTAATGCAATGGTCTAAAATACAATGCCTTAATTTTAACAGACAATAAATTATTAACAGGATGTGAATTTCATGTTAGTTGCTGTGAGGGAGAGCAATGCAGAACTCGACTTCGCGAGCCCTTACAAATTGATGGCTCATAAAAGTGGAGATATAAAAAAAAATGTCTCTAATATGCCCCTTGATTCGGATGTTTCTCCGTGACTAGTTTCAATTTCATGATCAGTCAAACAGCCTGTGTTGTTCGTGTGACTCGTTTCAATTTCATGGTCAGTCACACAGCTTGTGTTGATTGAATTTGAAGTTTGGGTTAGAGGTATTGTCACGGATTCAGGAATACTGCTTTCTACAGATCCCGTGCAGCTTTTTGAGCTTGTGAGCCAACATCAACATCTGCTGTAGCCTCTGCAGGAGCAGGGTCCGATTTGGATTACAATTACTAAATAATAATAAAATATATACACAAACCTTCACGCGTGATGTGTCACGAAGTGGCTAGCTCATTAGCACTATCTTATTTAAGTCCTATTAACGTGCAAATACGATGTAGATGAATTATGAAATTGTCGTTTTGTCATATGATACACTTTATTTATATTAAATTGCAATTAACTATGATAGATAAAATCTAATTATATAAATCATAAAATCATAATGTCATAATAATAATAGAAATAAATAGATTATTAGAAACCTTTATTCGAAAGTAACCATGTAAGATAACAAGAGTTGAAATGTATTATTGAAAATTAATATGAATAAAAAATAATCATCATGATCTGTGCAAGGAAAAGACACTGATACTTGCTTCTGTTGAATCTTGGTTATCCTGCAAAAAATGAAGCTGCAACAAAAGCTAGTGGCAGTGGGTTAAAAATTTGCTGACATTACGGGCCTCTTACTCAGAGCCCAAGGTGTTACAGATGGCGCTGCTTAGGATGTTCTACAGTCTATAGGAAGGCAAACTTCCTATTTTCTTGACGTTTTGTTGCTTCAGACTTAAACTTATATTTTTTCGTATGAAGTTTATCCTGCCTGGCTTGAGCACTGTCTGTACATTTGCCTTACTTTTACCACAGTCCTAATTAAACTGTACAAGAATTTAGTAGGATGTTTTGTCACAATATCCGTTACATACCATCAGATTAAGCTAGGTGACTGTAGTGGTCAATCATATGACAATACGTCAAACATTAGTCACAAATACTGGGAATTATAAGCGGAAATTGGGCAAAATAATCCTCGCACATTCCTTTAATTGGGTGGGTCATTCTGTTGTGGACAAGATTTCTGCTGCTTTAAAGTTCTTTGAACTGGTAGAGAACGTTCACTGTCTTCGCCGAGCTTCAACTCATCGGTGGAAACTTTTCACTAATGCTCTATGTGGCCTGCTTCCTAGAGCAAACCAACTATAGATGGGTTGCTCAATCCTATGCTTCAAACACACTCAACTGTAGTTATAAGCAATATGAATGGATGTACATCTATTTACATATAACATGAACGAAATCTCTAGATCACGTCGGAAGGCAAGGGGTATTTTGAATACTTTTAAAAAATGCATCTTACTTGTGTTCTAGTCTGTCGTCATGGATAGGTTTCACCAGGAATCATGAATTTGCAGAGCACAATTCTCGAATTGAACGAAGCCGTGAAGCTCGTATGGTCATTTAACAAATGTATCGTCAGTTTAAGAGATGCGTTTGTGGACTTTGAGGAGAAAGGAAAGACCAAAAATGGTATTGAAAAGGAGCCGGTACCCGAGTAGACACCAAAAAAAAACAAAAAAAAAAGAAGTGTTAGCTCAGTGGAAATGATGGCAATTTTGAATATACAACATTTCAAGGGAGGAAGAATTGAAGAGTCACAGTGTTTCTTCTCATGATAGATTACTTGGTAATCTATCATGGGAACTTTATTTGGTAATAATGCATGCAAAATTGTCCATCCTTCGGAATTTTAATTGAAGCAATGTTTTGGATCAGTTTTTGAATACGTTTTGCGAAAAATGTTTAAGTAGCGAGATATATTATACATATGCATAATATAAGCCTGTCTATATGTTGAACCACAGTACAGAATCGGTATTTTAATATTGGTTTGTTTCATGCTTGTTTAAGGTTGTCTGATAAAATTCTAAATATTTCTTTGTCACTCAATTCATTGATTCATCCTTAACATCATTGATTCATTGTAATAAAATATACTAAAGGTAAGGGGCGGTGGGTGATATCGAGTGTCCCAAAGGAGCTAGGAGCAGGAGCCCTGCAATGAGTGTTCGGCTGTGCACTCAATGACCCATGGTTGCTTGTTGAGGTGTAACACATGATATCAAATTCAACACTTGATTTTACAGATGATTATGCGAGAGGTAAGTTGATCATCAAAGTCTCCGACAAGAAAACGTAGGAGTAAAGTTAAACCAAGTAAAAGTGTAACAATAACAACGACAAAAATAGAAACTTCATAGCTGATGTCGGAACAAATCCCGTCATGGTGTTCACATTAATTGAATAATAATACTTATGACAGAACACATTAAACTTGGGGACACATTACAACGCATTTAAAGACATGTGCCACCAAAAATAGGACACTACTTTGTGCGATAATTTTTTTCCGTCGATAGTAGGCACAAATGACTTTATTAAGATTGCTTAATAGTCTGTCATTAAACACTACAATCATCGATTGTGCTATCAATGAAGTGTTTGAAGTGCGAATCGTGTATTGAACATCTCCCACCCTTCTTTGCTGGCCTTTACTTTGAAAGGAAACCGACGTAGTACAAACAAAGAATATAACTATTGATTTGCTTACTTTATTATCGAAATGTTGAATATCCCTCTATTAATCCACGAACCTTGCCAATAACACACCCAAGATATGTGGGAGGAGAAGTGATAACCCCGGAGGAGGTAAGAGGCATTGCTAACAAGTGTGTACGCTCATGCATAATTTAATTATATTTTGATGAGAAATTCAGCATCCTCCCCCCCCCCCTCGGTGTGCCACGTCATTTTCCGTTGTCGCAATTAGGATACACTAACACTACACTAGTCAGTGTACCCTGGCACAATGAGCAGAGAAGGAGGGCCAGACATCGAGAGGCCTCAAATGCCTCCGTGCGAAAGTCTGGTTACTCGTATTGTTTTAATCCACAACAGGTAATTTAAAGCCCGCATTTTTTGGGTCGGAATCGTAGCGGTGATACCGTGTTAGCAAGGTCGCAATAGAAACCTATTATATAATGTACTCTGTCAGTGCTGGACAAGATACAGTATCTAAGATACGTTGCTTCATTACTTTGCCCGACTTATGCGGGGAGGTTCTGGACAAAGTATCTGCCACTGCATATACATACTGCAATGTGCTCAACTCTGTTTCTACCATCCATAACTTTATTTTATCAAGTTTATACAGCTATTGATAACTTGAATTTATCTTTAAAATAATATTTTAACCGAAAATACGAAAATCTTCTGGTTCATAAAACAGCTACAACGAGGAATGAACTCCCTAACCAATCAACGAGTCCTTGATCGTCCAACAGCACACGTGTTTTTCTTTGCAAAATTCTGCAATTGGTATTGTTACAATCTACATCAAATTAACATTGCGTTACGCTATTCTGAAAAATAAAAACTAATTACTTTTATATTTTGTGTTCACAAGATTACTGACCCATTTGTTTCTATTTGTTCTCTTAGTGATTAGTAAGCATATGCGTTTGGTAAAGGTTAATGAACCTCCTCGACTTTAATAATCTAAATGTTCTCGATGATTATTCGGCTACTGAGCAATGATCACCAGAAACCTCCCTATATGACGGATAACCTCATTATTCAAGTATGGTGGCAATGGAAGCTATTGATCACATTGTTCATGTAAACCAAAATCAAAGGTAAACACTGAATGTTTAGAAGCTTTAAATGATTGTCACGAGGAGGTAACATGTTGTAAAGTGTATTATTAAGAACTGAGAAGGATGACATGGGAGTGTAAGGGCTCGCGAAGTCGAATTCTCTATTGCTCTCTCTCATAGCAGCTATCGCACAATTCGCTTCCTGTAAATAATGTAGCTTCTCTTAAGATTGAGGTATTATATTTTAGACCATTGTATTAACTCCCATAGGAAATGTGTCGTAGATGCAGTTTTCCCTCTAGCGGCGGGAATTCTTCCGCACGCCAACTGCAGATTTCCCTCGGGCGGCGGGAATCCCTCCGCACGTCAACTTGCCATCAAGCAGTGCGGGACTCCAGCTCAAAGTTCCCGGCGTATACTGCAAGAAACCATTCAGCATCAAGGAATTTTTTGGCGCCACTTTGATTGGCGCCACCAATCAAGGAGTGGACGTGAGCAAATCAGCATATGGAAAGCGGCACAGGGATCTTGAAATGCTAAGTCCAGAATTAAAGGAGAGTTTTAAATTAAGAATTACAGACAAATTATAGCAAATTTTTTGCCCACTACTGACCTTGGTTAAAAATAGCAACATTTATTTAGTTTAAAACGTATAGAGACAAGTTTTGCATTAGAAAAAGCGAATAATTGGCACAGTCACATCAATAGTCTGCCTCGTCTGGCTGTAGCCAATCACGTGTCAGCAAGGCCAGAGGCTAAGGTCCGACCGCTAGGCTAACCCTCACTCAGCCTCCATCAGAGGCAACAACAAGTTGTACCAAGAATCACCACCGCGGCAATT
This sequence comes from Gammarus roeselii, assembly GCA_016164225.1. Lineage (NCBI taxonomy): Eukaryota > Metazoa > Arthropoda > Malacostraca > Amphipoda > Gammaridae > Gammarus > Gammarus roeselii. The sequence continues at coordinate 12,063 of SDVV010018305.1, forward strand.
TTTTGCCGCCTCTCCTGTCCTGAGCCATAGCGACACAAACACCCAACCATTATGACAGGAGACTATACTATTTATTGCTTTAATTAACACATGGCGATAATATTCTCGCCCCATTAGGTTTGGTCGTAATTTTCATCAATCTAATTGGCGATGTAATCGGTCACAACGTTCACTGTTTTCTTCCATTAAAATGACTATTTGGATCTTTCATGTGGTGCTACCATTTGAATTGCATTAGATCCGATCTCGTCAATAAACTAAATTTACACATGAATTATCTCACAATTACACCTCCTTGGGTCAATATCGCTAAGGTCAAACCCTAAAATTCATATAGGAAGAACCCTTAAAGGAGAAGGCAAGCTTTAAAAAGTCTATGGGCCCCAATACCAACCCACCAGCAGAAAAAAAAATAGAAACTAAGGAAAGAATGAAAGAAAATGAAACAACCTATGAATGATGAAACCGATTCACTCGAGACTTACAAGAGATAATTATATCTCCATCAAATACAGAGCTGTCAAGCTAATTACACATGGCAACAGTATCTGGGTCAAGGGGGTGCTAGGCTAGAATGCAGAGCTATCAAGCTAATTCCAAATGGCAACAGTATCCGGGCAGGGGGGTGCTAGGCTGAAATACAGAGCCATCAAGCTAATTCCAAATGGCAACAGTATCCGGGGCAAGGGGGTGCTAGGCTGAAATACAGATCCATCAAGCTAATTCCTCATGGCAACAGTATTCGGGGCGAGGGAGTGCTAGGCTGAAATACAGAGTCATCAAGCTAATTCCACCTGGCAACAGTATCCGAGGCAAGGGGGTGCTAGGCTGGAATACAGAGCCATCAAGCTAATTCCTCATGGCCACAGTATCCGGGGCAAGGGAGTGCTAGGCTGAAATACAGAGCTATCAAGCTAATTCCAAATGGCAACAGTATCTAAGGCAAGGGGGTGCTAGTCTGGAATACAGAGCCATCAAGCAAATTCATCATAGCAAAAGTATTCGGGGCAAGGGGGTGATAGGCTGGAAAGTAAATAAAACGGTACCCAATTATCAAAATCATCTTCTGGGTAAACTGCGTCATCACGGGTACGAAAGTCATCTTCCATTTCGTGGCAGGCAATAATTCAGTTACCAATGAAGCCCTGGTCAATTTGAAGAGCTTCTCTGATCGACAAACTTTTCTCGTTTTGTTGCTATCATACTAAACCCATTGATGCTCATATGATGATGGGCTTGTGGCTCATCCGTGTAACATTTATGCTCGATCATACACGGCACATATGCACTGTCATAACATTTTTCGACAGGCTCGTACATTGTGAGTCCTGTTTCCCCACCACTTCTTTCGCAACATTGTCCAATACGAATCTGTGACAAACAGCATCAGGACAGATTTATTAACGATGAGATTGGACGTAAACTAGTCCGTTTAACGCTAACTCAGCTTAGACCACTTGGGAGAGAATTTACTGAAGAATCCACTGAAGAAAATACATATTTTGGCCATTTTCGCAACGACGGTCAACATTTTTATTCATTCAATATCAGATAATGTGCAATGACTGCTTGCTTGTGTGTATGGATTGTTGAGAACTATTAAGGAGTTTGAACTGAGTTAAAACGACAGATTGCTATTAGCGCACCTTTTTTTATTATTCCCTCTCTCCGCGGGTGTATGAAGACAACACACAGTTCTTAATGACAGGACAGAACCCTTCACGCA
>SDVV010018306.1:0-13788 GCA_016164225.1 Gammarus roeselii
ATATACATATATTAATCGTGGAACAATTGTTTATTAACTAAGCATAGGTATACGTATTTTAAGTCTACAGCATGTAATGCTGTGGTGGTGCGCAAGACAGTAAGTTGAGTAATCTACAGCATGTTATGCTGTGGTGGTGCGCAAGACAGTAAGTTGAGTAATCTACAGCATGTTATGCTGTGGTGGTTCCCCAGACAGTAAGTTGAGTTCAATAATTTGTTTTATAATGTAATCAGATTTCGCAACCGTCAGTACATATTTTTCCCTTTCTCCTCGCAGACACTCCAAAGATGAAGGTCACTGCCTTGCTGCTACTCATGTCAGTCATGCAGGTCAGTGGATGACGAAGCAGAATCTCATCCTCCTGATGGAGGCTTGAGGCTCCTGCAACTGTTCTTAAAGGTTGGATTTCATACCTCGCACAAAAATAGAATGTATCCAGTTTACTCCTTTAGATAGGCAATCATTACCAGTTGCAATCGCTCTTTAATTGCTCACTTGGTTAGGCAATCATTACCAGTTGCAATCACTCTTTAATTGCTCACTTGGTTAGGCAATCATTACCAGTTGCAATCACTCTCCAATTGCTCACTTGGTTAGGCAATCATTACCAGTTGCAATCACTCTTTAATTGCTCACTTGGTTAGGCAATCATTACCAGTTGCAATCACTCTTTAATTTCTCACTTGGTTAGGCAATCATTACCAATTGCAATCACTCTTTAATTGCTCACTTGGTTAGGCAATCATTACCAGTTGCAATCACACTTTAATTGCTCACTTGGTTAGGCAATCATTACCAGTTGCAATCACTCTTTAATTGCTCACTTGGTTAGGCAATCATTACCAATTGCAATCACTCTTTAATTGCTCACTTGGTTAGGCAATCATTACCAGTTGCAATCACTCTTTAATTGCTCACTTGGTTAGGCAATCATTACCAGTTGCAATCACTCTTTAATTGCTCACTTGATTAGGCAATCATTACCAATTGCAATCACTCTCCAATTGCTCACTTGGTTAGGCAATCATTACCAGTTGCAATCACTCTTTAATTGCTCACTTGGTTAGGCAATCATTACCAATTGCAATCACTCTCCAAATGCTCATTTAAAATCAAAATCTCTGGTCAGGGCACATTTTCTAGGCTGTAATCCATCAACTATACCTAGGTGATGTCTCTGGAGAGACATCAACTGCACCTAGGTGATGTCTCTGGAGAGACATCAACTACACCTAGGTGATGTCTCTTGAGAGACATCAACTGCACCTTGGTGATGTCTCTTGAGAGACACCAACTGCACCTAGGTGATGTCTCATGAGAGACATCAACTGCACCTTGGTGATGTCTCTTGAGAGACACCAACTGCACCTAGGTGATGTCTCTTGAGAGACATCAACTGCACCTTGGTGATGTCTCTTGAGAGACATCAACTGCACCTAGGAGATGTCTCTTGAGAGACATCAACTACACCCAGGTGATGTCTCTTGAGAGACATCAAGTACACCTAGATGATGTCTCTTAAGAGACATCAACTACACCTAGGTGATGTCTCTTAAGAGATACTTTATCTCCTTCTGAATATACAAGGTTTTGATTGGGTATTTGGGGATATGGGTACCGGAGCATAAAAGAAATGTAAATGTTATCAAAAAAACACGCAACCAAATTTTCAACGAATTATTTAAACACGTTATGGTATTTGTACCATGTTCAAACACAGGAAAAAATAAAGAATAATCATTTTACAACTCTGTGCTTACGAATCATCTTTCGCTTCTGCACATACTTTAAAAAAATACAATTTGTGTCTCCTTCTTTCCTCCTGCTCCAACAACGTCCAGTGGCGCCTCCCGTCTCAGTACCCCTCATCAGCCGCTTTCAACTGATCCTGCGCTTTCTTTCCTCCCACCAAGCTTTTCCCATCCTAGCTCGTGCGTGTTGCTGCTTACTTGTTTGTGAGGTGAATGAGGCAAGGACGGAGGCCTGCAAAAAAGGACGCAGGCTTGCAAAAATTTCTAGTGACGCCTTCCCACTTCCTTGTTGTGAGTGACAGCTGTTGTCCGAGCCTTTCTTGAGAGACGAGTGTCCGCGCTTGTCATAAGCGACTGGTCGTCTGTGCTTGTTGTACGTGACGGAGCGTCTGTGCTTGTCATAAGCGACTGGTCGTCTGTGCTTGTTGTACGTGACGGAGCGTCTGTGCTTGTCATAAGCGACTGGTCGTCTTTGCTTGTTGTACGTGACGGAGCGTCTGTGCTTGTCATAAGCGACTGGTCGTCTGTGCTTGTTGTACGTGACGGAGCGTCTGTGCTTGTCGTAAGCGATTGGTCGTCTGTGCTTGTCGTACGTGACGGAGCGTCAGTGCTTGTCGTAAGCGATTGGTTGCCCCTGCTTGTGGTGAGCGACAGGTCGTTCAAACTTGTGGTGAGCGAAAGGTCGTCCCAGCATTATCGATCGCTAAAATCTGTCTCCGTTTCATAGTGAGGACATTGCCCGCCAGATGACACCCTAATAATATTCTCTATTCGAGGATGATCATGCCAATGAAATGCGATTATTATTTATTGACATCGAGGAAATACAAACAGCACTTTAGATTATTATTTCTCGTCTATCCACTGAAGCTCGTAACGCGTCCAAGCTATCCTAGACCATCTCCACCATCAGTTAGAACGTTTAATATATAATATTGAAATTCGCCTTGCTCTACGTGGCACGTAGTATATGCTATGTTGCTATGCTTATAAATTGAAACATCTTTCTGTGTGGCCTATTTTACAGAGAGATCAGTGGAAGTAATAAACGCGACGTGAATTAGATTCATGTGGTAACGAGAAAACCTCAGAAAGGTCCATCAGTGTAAACACAAATTCATAGACAGTAGAAGTTGTTAAGCCGAAGGAAGCAGTGGCCAAGCTTGGGAAGGAAGCAGGGCTTTAGACGCACGATATAAACCTCACTGTTTACGATGAGGTCCGTTTCAGTGAAGGTGCTGGACTGGTCGACCCATTCTTGCCTTGGTCTTACTCCCAACCGGCCTGAAACATGTCCTGTATGTATTGTAAACAGATCTATGCTTAGTGTCTATGAATAAATGACCACCGCCCCTATTCCAATCATAATAAGAAGACGTCTGGCCTCTTACGACTCCTGCGGCTGTTGAAAAGTGTTATGAACGTCCGCCACAGGATCAACGCAGTCTAATGCGTGCGTTCGAGGTAGCCCACAGTATCAACGCAGTCTAATGCGTGCGTTTGAGGTAGCAAACAAAAAGCGGTTGGAGTTACGTTCTAAAAACTGAACACACCTGACGGCATGTTAGAGTTGCTCGCTTTCGAGACGCTTTCCCTGCGTTCAAATACACAAAGTAAACATATCTCGCTCTCAACACATCTGAGAGAGATGCCGATTACGCTTTGCAAATAGCCTAATCGGAAATTATTCACGATATGAACGGTATATGCATGTCTAAATCATTGTTCGTAATAACGTGATGGTCATTGTGGGAAATCATGTTCTTCAAAGCTGATGATGTGTTTCCTTCGCTTCTTAGTTTATCGTTCAGCTATGTTGATTGATTATTTAATAATTACTGATCCGCAACAGATTGATAACCATTGTAATAACAACACACATAGATGGCGGTGAAATACTTCACCGCCATCAAAACCATCAACCGGCCATATGTGTAACACCATTTGGCCTTCCTTGACCCATGCAAAAGGTCTACATTGTTCTATGGGAATAATCCTCCACGTCTGGAGCTCATCTCACGCTCTGAAAAGACCTTGAATGATGACAGAGTCCCTCCATCAAGCATCCCTTAACACATGCATCAGCCATCCATTGTTATATGGGAACAATCCACAGCTTCTGTAGACCATTTCACATTCCTATCTCACATTCTGAAAATACCTTGAATTACGACAGACGGGCTGCTTGATAACATCTTAAAACGACTCCTGAAGAAGAGGACATGCAGCCGTATCTAAAATGACCGTACCTGATCTGCCAGACAGCGCTAGCGGCACAAAGGCACGACTGGCTTCAGCGTGCAGTGATGCAACTATGAAGATAAGCGATAGGCAAATATTCACAGGAAAAACTGTTTCTAGATCGTGGCTCACTAAGCCAGTTGTGAGCCTTCACTAGGCCATTATGCTGCAGATAAATTTTAAGGACCGCCAAGGTGAACATTCCAAGTTAAAGCAGTTTCTTAAATAGTGTGGAACACGTCTTCTACGTTAGGCACCTAAAGTAGAAGACGTGTTCCAAATTGTGGCATACTTTAAGTAAACGAAAGTATCTATGTGGACCCTATTGAATTGAAATTTTGACATGAGTTACATCACGATGAACACCTACAGATACAGACACCAGGCAGAATCCCCCAGGAAGACGGGTGGCCGACGACAAGGCGCACCTCAACCCCTCTACACTCACACTTACACGACTTAGTTTTTTTGCGCTAAAAGTCCGACCGAATGACCCCGCAACACACACTCTGAGTCATGTGGGCGGTCCAAGGTCCTTGTTAGCAGCAGGGACCGACAGTGTGACTGGTTTGCCCCTGTCACTTCATGATGACTCCCCCCCCCCTCCACATCAGGTCAGCGTCAAAAGTCATTCATTCACAATCAATCTCCCCCACTCAAATCATTGCACGCTCTCTCGCTACCCCTAAACTTGAGTCTCTCCTTCCTACGTCCACTCGCCTCTGCCTTCATCACCCTTTTCACCGATCTCCCTGCATATATCCCCACCATGTGCCGGAACCATCTCAGAACATGCGAATCAACTCTGTCCTCTAACTTCTTCACCATCCCCGTTCTAATTCGAACCACATCGTTATTGATTCTGTGTCTCAGAGTCACTCCAGCCTTGCTTCTCAGCACCGTAGAGCACAGTTGGAACAACTACGCCCTCATACAACCCTCTCTTTGCATCCATCCCAACGTCCTATGGCTCCTTACACTCTTCAGTGCACCCAACACTTTACATCATTCCTTCACTCACGACTTCATCTCAGTTTCCACTAGTTCAGTCTTCCCCACATGGGAGCCAGGATACTTAAAACACTGAACTTCCTTCAATAACTCTCCATTTAGGAGGACACTGATTCTGCTCACATCGGCATTCCTCGAGCATCTCATTACTTTACTTTTACACACGTTCGCTCGAAGCTTCCTCCTCTCACTCACTCTACCAAACTCAGATACTAGCCGTGACAGCTTCTCATCTGAATCCGTGGCCAGTGCCGAATCTTTCGCAAACTGTGACTGGCTCAACTGCCAACTTCACCCATTCGTTTCCAGCAGCTCCAAGCCACGTCCCAATACACTCGCGTTCACATCCCTGTCCCTTTCATCCATGTAGAGATTGAACAGCCAGAGACATTACGCAGACTTGTCTCAGACCCACCTCCGCTGTAAGCCAATCACTCACCTCGCTCCCCACTCTGACACATGCTCTGCTGTCAACATGGAAACTGTGCACCGCTTCCTATAGATTTTCGCCCACTCCATACAAACGCAACACCTTCCACAGCACGTCCACCCTGTCGTAGGCCTTTTCTAAATCCGTGAAGGCCCAGAACACATCATTTCCCTTTGCAAGGAGCTTCTCACAGACTTATCTTACTGCAAAAATTTGATCGGCACACCCTCTACCACTCAAAAAGCCACACTGTTTTTCTCCAATGGCGCCATCCGAACGGTCTCTAACTTTTTTGATCAGCTTTCGTCCGTACGACTCACCGATCACACAGAATAAACTGATACCTCAAGTGTAGCAGCATTCATGTTTGTCTCTTTTGCTCTCGTCCAGCGGTACAATACAAGCCAAGCGCCACTCAACGGCACCACGCCCGCCACTAAACACAGATTCAGAAGCCTCACCAGCCATTCAACAATCGTTACTCTACTTATTTTCAGGCGCTCGATCGCAACGCCACCCAAACCGAGTGTTTTTCCTTCTTTTATCACCTCTACCGCCTCCTGCACCTCTTCCCTAGTAATGTCCGCAACAAGTCTCTCTCTTGAAACCGCGTTTGTGCACCACCGCCCACAGCAATAATGTCAGCCTCTCTGCCATCCTCGACACTCAACAATTTGACCCACCTTTTCCTTACATCACCAATTTCCAACAACAACTGACCGTTTTCATCGTCTACCACCTCCTCCTTTCCGGTCTCCTCATTTCTCACACTCTTTCCAGAACGTCTTTCTGTTCTCCTCAAAATTCTGGCACAACCGTCTGGCCCACCTGGCTTCAGTGTTTCTTTTGGCTCTTTTCATCACCCGCTTCACCCAACTCTTTCCTCTTCTCTTCATAGTTGTCATATGCCACCACCGACCTCACTTGCACCCACTCCGCAAAGGCTTTCGTTTCTCTCCACCGCCAGTTTGACCTCCTCGTTCCACCACTTGCAGCCCCTTCAGCGCCCGCCCACACGGCACACATCACACACATTTTTCACACATTTAAACTACGCATCCCTGAACATCCCCATTTTTCCTCCACATCTAGCAGGCCCTGCCCTCTTACGTTGTCATATTCCTCCCTCAACGCCTGATGGAACCCCTCAGCTCTGCTTTCCACATTCAGTCCACTCACCTTCACTACCTCACTTCCTCCTGCTAATCTGTGGTTCCCCTTCCATCACTGCTACACTCCTAATCTTCCTTCCACCAGCAGATGGTCAGACACTTCTCTATTATCCTCTCTCAACACCCGCACATCCAACAGCCTCCCACCACTTTCCTCGAAATATGCCCAAAATCCATCAGCGCTCTCTAAATACTGCACCATGGGCCATCCTTTCGAATGTTTAATTGTGGATATCTCGCTTCTTGGACAAGCTGTTTCCGACCACAAGCTCCTGCTCCATGCCCAGACCTATAAGATTTTCTCCAATGTAATTTCAACCAGGAGCGCCACAACTTCCTATCACATTTTCCACCACTATTTTTCCAACTCTTGCATTAAGGTCGCCCAATCCAATCACAATGAAATGAATCCAAAACTCTCAATTCACTCACTCAGGTTAGTGCAAAAATTTTCTCCTCACTCCTGTTGCTACCCGGTCCTTACGCATTCACATAAACCCATCTTTCTACGCCTAACTTAACTTTCACCCACATCAATCTTGAGGACACATCCTTCCATTCGGTTGCACTGTTAGCCAATCGATCGCTCAATATCAACACCACACCTTATCGTGCCGTACCTTCCTTCTTTCACTTACCACATCAAAATCACATTCGTCCTTGCCTTTCTATTTCGTCTCCCTCAGCGCCAACACATAAAATTTCCTCCTTACAAACATCTCACCAATCTCTCCTCTTTGCTCCATTCTTACCACAACCACACACATTCGTTGAGCATAACATCAGAGTTCGAAGACGCGTTAGCCTCTTTTATAGAGGGAGGGATTCCTAGCCGACTCGCTCCACCCATATTAGTCGCCTTCTACGACGCGCTGGCGTTGCGGTAGAACGATACGATTTTAAGTCCCCGGCCACGTGGGACTTTATTAAATATTTGTTTTTAAACTTCCATTGCTTACAAACTTAGGCACGTCTTCCTACTTCCCAACGAGCAACATCAACACCCCTGTACAACACCACTACACACTGTACACGCATCATGTACATAAAGAGGCAGAAATGATTGTATTCGAACCAACTTTTTTTTATTGAGGAAGATAACCTTTGTTGTTCAATATTTATCTGCCAATGATTGCCTCGGGTCATCGACCAATGCTCGACCGCGCTATTGACAAATAGTGATTCGGTCCTATGGAACATACATCTGTTTCTCGTGTTTTTTCAGCTTGGTGAATCATTGAATATTCTACAATTTCTCTACCATCATAACTTCTGTTCCAGTACGCATATTATGCATATAAAAATGCTCAATTGAAATTGAAAAATAAGGTGTCACCTGAAATCCGTGCCTGATGAGAAACAATCCAGATGATTCAAATTCAGCATGAAAACATGATACAAAATATCCATATTAGTTCGTGGGATAAGAAACAAACGTGGGGTCAAATCTACAAATCAAACTAGTTGAGACCCAAGTTTGCTATTCCTGGATCCGGTGAAAACGCTTTAGTTAGATTTTTAATCAGTCAAAAAGAATGTCCCGTAAATCAGCTGGCATTACAGAAAGGCACTCAAATGATGCTGCTTCTCAAGTGTTCTGTGAATCAAGTCACTATGTGAGTTTCAAAATCATTACCGCCAGAACACTACCACTGCCTAGCATGGTCGTCTTTGACACTCTTACTTTATTGGTTAAGTTTCAAAGAAGGCTTCCGTGAGCAATGTCACATATTTGTGAAAGCATTGCAAGCTGAATCTTCTTTTTGCCTTGGTGATAGCTACCAGTTTTTCCGAAGATGAAGAGCAATTATAAAAGATAAGGTCTAGTGTGGCACAGGAGGCATAATTTTTACGTAGGAAAGTAGCCCTACACCTAACCTGAGACGATATGGTAAGGAACTTTCAAGCCAACATCCACCGCGCGTATGACAGGCTAGAAATAATTCATTCCACGATCAACGGCAGCTACCCTCTTAAGTGGAAATACTTCAACCGAGTTCATATGACCCGTATAACTTGTAGACTGTTGATCGCCCTTTCCAGTCAAGGATGTTGAAGATGGTACTGAACGAATAATTTTTTTCTTATATGGACATACAAGAGTGTACGTTAAAATGAAAACCACGATGCCTCCGTTTAACACCACAATAATATCAGAAATAAAAATAAATCAAGCACCCATCCGGTCCCGAAAACAGCGTACACCTGTCATCCACGGACCAGCAAAAGTGCCATCGTTCACCCACTAAACTTGACACTTTGAGTACGAGACTGCCCCGAGCATCCATTAGTGCCTCCAGTGGGGGACGCCACTCTCACCAGCCGCTGGCCAACCCCGGACGTTGATGACATGCTTTCAGCAGCTCCTAAATGGCATGCACCAACAGCAATTAAAAACCTATTTGCCTCACCGCAAGCAGGACCATATGCCGCTCCATGTGCCTGTGCCACTGGGACCGGATGCTATTGAATATATGCCTCGATACACTGGCACATTGATAAATGCCTATATACATGAATATATATCTATATAATATATATTTTCTTTTCTTTTTTATACATATATACACTGGCATCAGTTATTTCTTTGATTATCTGTCAAATTAACAGACTATAATTATCCCATAAGAAAATATGTAACATAAAATCCTGATGCGTATCATGCTCATTCTCGTTTCCTTTCACTATTCAGATACACACGGTCTTCGAAGCAGGTCTGCCTAGTAGTCATTGTAGGCCCGAACATCAGGCCAGTGTCAAGAAACGCAATAACTAATAAACGGGAAAGACATGAGCGCCATCGAATAGATGATGTCCAATGCACGGTAGCCGTCCCGGTAAACTGCTGTGTCAAACTGATCAACATAGGTCTCATTAGACAACTAGGTTCATCTGGTACTATAGCTGCAAAGCTGTCGTAGAATTAGTCAAGACCACTCCTGAACACACCTGTAACACTCGAGCACTAAACACAGTAGAAGACCGGTCTCCTAACACCACATCATGATCCAGTGCCCTCTGGTACTATAGCTACAAAGCTGTCGTAGAATTAGTCAAGACCACTCCTGAACACACCTGTAACACTCGAGCACTAAACACAGTAGAAGACCGGTCTCCTAACACCACATCGTGATCCATTGCCCTCTGGTACTATAGCTACAAAGCTGTCGTAGAATTAGTCAAGACCACTCCTGAACACACCTGTAACACTCGAGCACTAAACACAGTAGACCCAACACCACATCATGGTCCAGTGCCCTCTTCCACTGCTTCCTAATCACCTTTTTTGTTGACTTTCTGGTTATTGGCAAGTGAGGATCGTCTAATAAATCCACTGATAAGAGCAACCCACTCCGTTACTTTTTACTTATTTTCAACTATCGCCCGTCGAGCACCTCTCACTAGTTTTGTGGTTATTTCCTGCATGCTCGCTGATCTTTTGACCGACTTTACATGGTATCTCGCCTAGTCCTCGCCGGTTGTATTCTGATCTCTGCCAAGTCCATGTCTGGTCATGGCTTATTTATCCTCTTGATCTTCGTTGGATTTTACTTGTTCTCCTATTGACCCTGTCCTGGTCCCTTTCTGATCCCTTGTTGTTGTCTATTTAGACTTTATCTAATTCCCGATTTGATCAATCCTACCCTCCTGCCATGTTTTGTCCAATGCTTGTCTTTTCCTTCGATGCTCCCAAGCTCTTCCCACCCTGTTGTTATATCTTAAGATATTGAAGGCTGAAGACTTCTAGATAAACAAGGGTGGAATTATGTATCTGATTTCTTTGCAACTAAACAATTTATACAAGTTGAGAAAATGGGACTTAGGTTAGGTTTAAGAGGAGCGAGCGCAGGCAAGTAAACAGTCGGTATCGGGGTCGAGTCAACACTGACTCTCCCATACTATCCCTTGCTGCTCCATCCATTTCACTTCCGTTACAAGCGTGGCCTATGACGTTGTTGTCCCTGTACCGGGCGTCATCTTAATTGATTTCCGTTCGCTTCAGATCAGCTTGTTTGCTACTGATAGGTTCTTGTATTATAAATTACCTTGTCGGACTATACTACTCGACCTTCCGGCCAGCGCATGCCTAATGTAATAGGGATGTTATTGATGACCGTCTACTTGCCGGAAATCTCCTTCGTTACGCATTGACATTGCCCAAGTATGAGGACATGACACCTGTTCACTGACTAATCCCTTCCTGGTTCATCCCCAGTCCTTCGAGTGTGTCTGCCAACATCTACTATTGACAGCTCCCAAGCATCTCCTACCCTGGTCCCTGACTAATCCCTTTCTGGTCTATCCCCAATCCTTCAAGTGTGTCTGCCAACATCTACTATTGACAGCTTCCAAGCTCCTCCTACCCTGGTCCCTGACTAATCCCTTCCTGGTCCATCCCCAGTCCTTCAAGTGTGTCTGCCAACATCTACTATTGACAGCTCCCAAGCTCCTCCTACCCTGGTCCCTGACTCATCCCTTCCTGGTCCATATCCAGTCCTTCACGTGTGTCTCCTGCATCAACTGTTAGACTACATTCTCCATCATCTGCGGCGTGGCTCGGTGGTGAGAGGACGCGCAACGAAAGGAATCACCACTCGGGCCTTACATCACAGAGCTTTGGATGGCTGAGCCATAGACCACACAAAGTGAGCTTATTGAGCCATAACTTCGGTGACATGGTTCATTGAACCACTGTTCATCAGGACTTGGTTGTTCAGCAACCGAGCCCATTATGGCGCATCGTATGTTGATCGCTTCGGGGCAACTATCCATCTTTGTTAAACTTGGAACACACGTCATTCAACACCACATTTGTGCGTTAGTATGTTGATAAACCATTCTTAAACTGTCTCAGGACCTAAAGATCTTAGCTATGTACTTCCGTTCCAATTACAATGACAAAACAATACTTTACTATTAGACTGGTGAAGTGAAAAACGCTATATGTCTATCTAAATGAAAAACAAAAATCAAAATTGGCTAAATGTGTGAGCCTTTTTTTAGAATGCGAAGCATTGCATTGTTTTGATATTTCTTCGTCAATGTAATAGTACTGATTATTTGAGCATCACCCTTCTTGAAAATACATGTACTGCTCACCTTATTATATTCATATATAATAATGCTGAACCGTCAACTTCTCACTCTTACCCAAAGGATTTAGATTCCCATAATTTCAATCATATTTTCTGAAGTATAAATTGGAAATGAACACATTCAGTGCTGGCACCAGGGACCACTCCAAAACATTTTATCAGTTTGCCCATGATCATCCCCGAGGAGTCCTTCAAGGAAACACATAAACACATTCAGTGCTGGCACCAGGGACCGCTCCAAAACATTTTATCAGTTTGCCCATGATCATCCCCGATGAGTCCTTCAAGGAAACACATAAACACATTCAGTGCTGGCACCAGGGACCGCTCCAAAACATTTTATCAGTTTGACCATGATCATCCCAGAGGAGTCCTTCAAGGAAACACATAAACACATTCAGTGCTGGCACCAGGGACCGCTCCAAAACATTTTATCAGTTTGACCATGATCATCCCAGAGGAGTCCTTCAAGGAAACACATAAACACATTCAGTGCTGGCACCAGGGACCGCTCCAAAACATTTTATCAGTTTGACCATGATCATCCCCGAGGAGTCCTTCAAGGAAACACATAAACACATTCAGTGCTGGCACCAGGGACCGCTCCAAAACCTTTTATCAGTTTGCCCATTATCATCCCAGAGGAGTCTTTCAAGGAAACACATAAACACATTCAGTGCTGGCACCAGGGACCGCTCCAAAACCTTTTATCAGTTTGCTCATGATCATCCCCGAGGAGTCCTTTACGGAAACACAAACATAGAACAAATCGCTCAATGGCGTTCAACTTCTGATGTAGAAAGTATGGCTTTCCTTTGAGGTAAAATGCATTGAAAACATCGAACTTGTCTCGCAATTTTACAATAATATTACTTGAATGAGCTCGCACAAATGGTGTTTGTTGAGTGCCTAAGTGAAAAGAAAGTGGAAAGTTGTACATAATAAAGAAATGAAGGACCAGCTTGGTCTGATCCTCATCAATCCTACGACCCTGCGACAGTCTTCCGCTCTCTACACCCATGTTCCGCACCAGTCGTTGGTGAGGAGTTTCCCTGCGCACGCCTACAAGAGCACAGTGTTTTGATGAGGGGTGACAATCCTAGTAATCCCCCGCAACACGCAGTGCTAGCAGCATTAGCAAAATGCCGTGACTCTAATGAGGTTAGAAACTAGGCAGGTGTTTTAAACTGCGTATTCTAGACCAGGTAAACGATGTCAGATGACACACTTTCTGTCGATAGGAAGCATGTAGACAGCTTTGTTAGCAGCCCAGAGAGCAATGGATTGAGCTGCTGTTGACTGGAATTACATTATATTTGTACACGTAAAATATCAACAGGTAATTATTTTGCTGTCGGCACAGACAACTCGAAAGTTGGCGCACCACAAAGCAGGTATTAGCTAGAGGATGTTGACCGGGGCTTCTGGCTCAATGAATTACAAGACAGTTGGCACACCACCAGGCATCAAAGAATGTCAACCGTTGCTTCTGGCTCAACAAATAACAAGACAGTTGGCACACCACCAGGCATCGAAGCATGTCAACCGTTGCTTCTGGCTCAACGAATTACAAGACAGTTGGCACACCACCAGGCATCGAAGCATGCCAACCATTGCTTCTGGCTCAACGAATTACAAGACAATTGGCACACCACCAGGCATCGAAGCATGCCAACCATTGCTTCTGGCTCAACGAATTACAAGACAGTTGGCACACCACCAGGTATCAAACCCAAACCATGTCATCTGTTACTTCTGGCTCAACGAATTTTGTTAATCAAACTTTCGGGAAAGAGCTAGCAAGTGTCCAGACCCTCCGTATTTGGTCATCTGAACAGAGGCCCCAGGTAACATAGCATATATAATATTTGCTGACATCTTGACCACGCTCCCGTTACGCATGCGTCAGCATGACGCCCGGCTGTGCGGCAAGCAGCGTAGTAGTGAAAGTGATCTCTGCCAACCGGCTGAAGGAGGCAAGGGCTTAGATGGCCGGTGGATGCCTTTGTAGGTCACCCTGTCATTCCTGCTCTCGTGAGCTAATGGAGAATTGTGACCGGAACGAGTTTGGCAGAGCTCATATA
>SDVV010018307.1:0-13788 GCA_016164225.1 Gammarus roeselii
AAAGAAACACTATCATACCACACCCTCGTTAGAACACCATCATACCACACCACACCATCAGAAGAACACCAACATACCACACCACAGCATCAAGGAAAGACTATCATACCACACCACACCATCAGAAAAACACCAACATACCCACACCACAGCATCAAGAAAACACTATCATACGACACCACACCATCAGAAAAACACCAACATACCACACCACAGCATCAAGAGAACGCTATCATACCACACCACACCATCAGAAGAACACCAACATACCACACCACAGCATCAAAGAAACACTATCATACCACACCCTCGTTAGAACACCATCATACCACACCACACCATCAGAAGAACACCAACATACCACGCCACAGTATCAAGGGAACAATATCATACCACACCACACCATCAAGAGAGCACCATCATACCACACCACACCATCAATGGAGCGCCTTCATACCACCCCCTAAATAGAACACAATTATACAACATCACTTCATCAATAGAAAACCATCATACAACACCACACCATCAAGGGAACTCCATCATACCACACCACACCATTAAGAGAACACCATCCTACCTCACCACACCATCAAGGGAACACCATTATGCCACACCACACCATCAAGGGAATACTACTGTATCTTACCACACCACACCAACAAGAGAACACCATCATACCACACTACACCAACAAGGGTTCACCATCATACCACACCACACCATCAGGAGAATACCATCTTATCACACCACATCATCATGAGGAAACCATCATACCACATCACACCATCAGATGAACACCAACATACCACACCACAGCATCAAAGGAACAGTATCATACCACACCACACTATCAAGAGAATACCATCATACCGCAACACACCATAGAGGGAGAGTCATCATACCACCCCCTCAATAGAACACCATCATACCACACCACATCATCAAGAGAACACCATCATATAACACCCCACCATCAAGGGAATACCATCATACCACACCACACCATCAAGAGAACACTATCATACCACACCACACTATCAAGGGAGCGTCATCATACCACACCCTCAATAGAACACCATCATACAACACCACACCATCCAGAGAACACAATCGTACCACACCACATCATCAAAGAAACATCATCATATCACACCACACCATCAAGGGAACACTATCATACTACACAACACCATCAAGAGAACACCGTCATACCACACCACACCATCAAGGGTACACTATCATACCACACCGCACCGTCAAGAGAATACCATCATACCACACCACATTATTGAGAGAAAACCATCATACGACCCACACCATCAATTAAAATATCAGCATGGTATATTACGGGCAATAATATGTATTGTATGTAATTATACACTCTATCAAGTATCGATTCTCAACAAAACCGGCAAGACACAAGTGAAGCTCTGTAATGAATTCAATAAGTGAAACGTTGTGATGAATTCAGACATAAGTGAAGCGCTGAGATGAATTCAGACGTGTGAAACGCTGTGATGAATTCAAACAAGTGAAGCGCTGTGATGAGTTCAGACAAGTGAAACGCTGTGATGAATTCAGCCGCAAGTGAAGCGCTGAGATGAATTCAGACACGAGTGAAGCGCCGTGATGAATTCAGACGAGTAAACGCTGTGATGAATTCAAACAAGTGAAGCGCTGTGATGAATGCAGACAAGTGAAGCTCTGTGAGGGATTCAGACAAGTGAAACGCTGTGTGATGAATTCAAACAAGGGAAGCGCTGTGATGAATTCAGACACGTGAAGCGCTGTGATGAATTTATACAAGTGAAACGCTGTGATGAATTCAAACAAGTGAAGCGCTGTGATGAATTCAGACAAGTGAAGCTCTGTGAAGAATTTAGACACAAGTGACGCGCTGTGATGAATACAATATGAAGGTTCTCGACGAAAATATTCACGGCTCTAACAACTTGGCGTTGAACACGTTTGCTTCGCCCAGATTATTGATTCTTTTTCTCTAGCTATTGCTAACCGAAATTAAAAAGAAATTATTCACTAGCGTAATTCAATTGATTTTAATGCTCAAGATATCTTAAAACCCCAAAACTTAATGAAAAAATATTAAAGGTGATCTCATGCAAAAATTTTGCTAGTCCGCTCATTGCTATCACGCTGATTGTCCAGGTTCGCCGGTCAGCTAACGCTAATCCGCGTGGCCATGTTGGCCATTTCGCTTATTGCTATCACGCTGGTTGTCCTG
The DNA here is from genome assembly GCA_016164225.1 of Gammarus roeselii. Classification (NCBI taxonomy): domain Eukaryota; kingdom Metazoa; phylum Arthropoda; class Malacostraca; order Amphipoda; family Gammaridae; genus Gammarus; species Gammarus roeselii. The sequence continues at coordinate 2,246 of SDVV010018307.1, forward strand.
GTTCGCCTGTCAGCTAATGCTAATCCGCGTGCTATGTTGGTCATTTCGCTCATTGCTATCACGCTGATTGTCCTGGTTCGCCTGTCAGCTGATGCTAATCCGCGTGCTATGATGGGCATTTTGCTAAGTGCTATCACGCTGATTGTCCAGGTTCGCCGGTCAGCTAACGCTAATCCGCGTACTATGTTGGCCATTTCGCTTATTGCTAAAACGCTGATTGTCCTGGTTCGCCGGTCAGCTAACGCTAATCCGCGTATTATGTTGGCCATTTCGCATATTGCTATCACGCTGATTGTCCTGGTTCGCCTGTCAGCTAACGCTAATCCGCGTGCTATGATGGGCATTTCGCTTATTGCTATCACGCTGATTGTCCTGGTTTGCCTGTCAGCTGATGCTAATCCGCGTGCTATGATGAGCATTTCGCTTATTGCTATCACGCTGATTGTCCTGGTTTGCCTGTCAGCTGATGCTAACCCGCGTGCTATGATGGGTATTTCGCTTATTGCTATCACGCTGATTGTCCTGGTTCGCCTGTCAGCTGATGCTAATCCGCGTGCTATGATGGGCATTTCGCTTATTGCTATCACGCTGATTGTCATGGTTCGCCGGTCGGCTAACGCTAATCTGCTAAGGATCAAAAATAGCCTGATTCTCAAGTGCGCGGCAATGGACTGGACGTTTTTTAAATTAAATCCGCAGAAGTAAAATTTCCAATGACCGATAATGCTACTTCATATTAATTTATATACAAAAATATTTGCATTGTAAGCAATTTACATAAAAGATCAGGTATTTATAAGTACTACACAGTACACATTTATTACCACCCGGAGCAGCTACTTTTTCCCCTTTAACAAAGACCAGCTCCTCGAAGTTTTCTGCTGTCTGGAATGACTTATGGGCCCTGAGGATGGCAGACCCGGCATTCATTGCTATCCAGTATTCCAAACACTCGGAGACCACGCACCTTGAAATCTACTTACTCTCTAGTCAATTGTGGACAAAAGCAGGCGCAGGCAGACGACCTTTCACTTCAACAGTTGTGGACAGACTGAACATGTGGTGTCTGCACTCCGCCTTTCTATGATGCATTGAAAAAGCCAGGGCTGTAGTGCAAGTCTAAAAGTTTCAATGTGAACGATTAACGGACTTACAATTTTGGTACGCTAATAATTTTCTTCAATTTGCTGATCCGTTTATGAATCCTCAGTTTGCTAATAGCGGATTAGCGAATCTTATTAGCGAAATTCCCACCTGTGAAAAATATCTTTAATAAAACGAAATCACAACAGAATTATGTTGCTTCTACAACAAGAAAAAATACACTTTAGACTATTTGCTGATGATACATTTATTTTCCGTGCGTGAAGTGACTAAATAATGTGTTAGAAAGAAGTGCAAACGTACATCTATTTCATGCTGCCTACAAGCATAATCTCTCGCATGGGCTTCCACACACAAATACAGGCTCTGCCGACACACGCCAGACTGTGGCTCTATCAGTATACATCCTACTGTGGCTCCATCAGTATGCACCAGACTGTGTTGCTATCAGTATACGCCTGACTGTGACTCCATCAGTATACGCCAGTCTGTAGCGCCGTCAATATACACAAGACTGTGGCTCCATCAGTATACACTAGACAGTGGCGTCATCAGTATACACCAGACTGTGGCGCTGTCCGTAACAAGGGATTTCCTTAACATATCACTCTGACCCATTTCAGTCTTCTTTGACTCTGCCAGTTCGTCCTGCCTTGTCCCTGCCTGTTCGTCCGTTTTCCTCCTTCTTTGACCGTGCCAGTTTGTTCTATTTCATCCTTCTTTGTCCCTGCCAGTTCGTCCTTTTTCATCCTTCTTTGTCCTTGCCAGTTCGTCCTTCTTCAGCTGCAGAAATTACGACTAGCCGCTGATCTCAACTTAGATATGGCACAGTATCATGTTGGAATCAAGGAACAGAACAGTAGTTACAGTATTAAATACGTCAAACCTTAATATTGAATACCAGATCAATCCCCAATACCAAACTACTCAAGCATTCATCAACTACTTCATCTGACTTTAAAGTCATCAACCGACTACAACGACTCCCGCAAATTTCAGCGGCTTCAACATAACTCAATTCACTTCAACAAACTTCATTCGACTTGAACAAATTTAATTCGACATCAGCCGACTACATCCGCCTTTATCAGACGCTAATGAACATCAACGACTGTAACGTTCTTGCCGACTTATTTTAATAATATAAACGTTTACTGAATTGTACACACTTGTACCATTAATTCAGTCACTGAGGGTGTAATATTCGGCCAGCGGGCAGCTAACTAAGAGCATGATGTCCGAACCAGTGTACACTAACGAGACTCGCTATTGTTCGCTGGCAGAACTTGCCTTATCATTCATATAGCGCGAACAGAGTTCTTTCCTGCATGGCAAACAGTTGAGCCACCCCCTGGATGACCCCGCATACCAGGAATCCTCTCGCGTCCGGGCTGTCATCAGGGAGAATACGCTCTGCCTCTTCATTGGTTGGTATATCGAGACGACCAGCTCGTGGTGATGGTGACGGTGGCAACGAGCACCATGCTTAGGGAAACACCAGCGATTGGAACTTTCGTAGTATGAATTGTTCGTTCGCTACACAACCATGCAGACTGCCAAGCCGCCGCTAGCAAAATATTATTATACGCACCTTTGATTTGTGATACCAGCTATAACACAAGCATGGACTTGCTACACACATATACATTTTTGCCAATATACGCCAGACTGTGGCGACATCTGGCTCAAGATCTTTAGAGTTTTCCACCTTTCTGGCCCAGAGGGTGTCCCTGTCCACCTACATCAACGTCTTTTATCTAGAATATCGGCACTGCTTTTGAGTTAATCTACTATTCAGCCATTTTTGGTTGGAAAGTCAATGAATGTTCAAAGTAGGTACCAAACGTATGAACACTGCATAGATACCGTCGAAAACATGTCGATAAATGCAAACTAGGGAGTCGCTGTCATTTAAGTCATAACGTCATTTACTGTTGCTGACACAAGGAAACTGAATATTCCTAGAGTAATGGATCACACAATCTCTCTGACGCAAGTCTGACACGGATACCATAACGCTACAAAAACAGACTTCACCCAACATGAAGCGACCTGATCGGGATTTAACGACAGACTTCTACTAACTTTGATCGTCTCTAATAGTCCTCAAATGAATCACTCTAAATGACTAACCAACATCTGGTAACTTTAACTCGGTTGAACTGACTTTTACCGCGGCAATTGACCTACTCCAACTGTCTCCCTTTTAACGGAAGTAGTTGACCTCATTTAAATATTTTTTAAATTTTAGGCTGTCTACTAATGGAGTTCAACCAATACACCGATACCACCAAATTCAATCAATACGATCGAGTTTAACGTATATAAAACCAATTTTAAAAAGACATCGATGCATTTGACCTCTTTAACCGACTTAGACTCCTGAAATTGACTTAACAAATCTCTAGAAATACTCAGCTATATCAGTTATTGTGATACATACTATTTCAAGGTACTTTGCCTTCATTGAGATATTTTATCAATTTAAAAATGGACGCTCTAGTTGATGTTATAGCCAGAGACTAATAGGGATCACGAGATAAATAATTTTCGTTCTACTGTCACTATTTTGCAGTAGTAGGAGCTGAGCCAAAGATTTGAATTAATAAGGATCAAATTATGCATACAGAATGCTATATGAAATTTGATTTTGGCTTTTGTAAAGTAGTCATGAAGGAAAATGAGGAGGCATAAGTTATGAATCCATTATTCAGCAATTAAAAGCAGGAGCCAGTGAAGGTCATACAACCTGAGACGTAGGGGCAGGAAGTGTAGAAACCTACCCCTCCTAGTCCACCAGTCGTTTCATCAGTTTGTCTGCACGTGCTCGTCAGCTGCAGGCCAGCTGTTATTGGCTCGTGCTTGCCAGCTGCAGGTCGCCAGCTGTTGTTGGCTTGTGCTCACTAGCTGCAGGTGGTCCCAGAGCGTCAAGCATTTCTTGTCAGGCAGAGACGTGTTCTGCCCAAGGTCATGGTCGACGTCGCCAGCTGGAGTTGTCTACCTGAGGTATCCAACAGGAGGTCAAGCCTTCGTGTTCGGCGGCACAGTTTAAATAATAACAACAATAATCATAATAATAAAAGCTTTATTAAAACCTTCAAGGGCATAGATATACATTTGATGTACAACCTAACAAAATACAAATTTGAGTAATCCGCAAGGGTATGGCAGACTAGTCAAATCAGAAAGTTCATAGGAAATAATAATTGTATACCTTTCGGACACACATATTATCTTCCTTCGAGAATGTACAATATTATCTCTAACGTCCTAACATTGACGACACAGCGTGCGCATCGCTGGTGCAGATTGCAATGAGGAGTTTATTATTAGGAGTCGTTACACTGGTCATGAAGCTGTGTGCCGATTCACGAAAAATACTTTAGTGTGATCCGATAAGTTCTTTGCAAATACTCTGCATGCGGACGTTGAGCGTGTGACCTGCACCAGTCAATAAAATGTAGCATTATAGCTCACTGTCATCTTTGTCATATTGTATATGCATAAATCTCTTCACTGTGCATTTCAGAAAATCGATCACAGTATGATTTAAAAACTGTATTTCTGCTTCTATGGCGTATAGGAGAACTTCGGTATTTAGCATGCTACAAACGGCATTTTATCGGCTGGTGTGCTTAGCAACATCCTCATCATCAGTGCAATGTGCATGAACAAAATGACCAAGATACTGAGATTCGTCCACAAAATCAAGTGTGACACAATCTAACTTAACGTGAGGTAACGCTTAGGACCCTTTGGTCTGGCCAACATACACGCAGTTTATGAGGTGTTGTGTTTTTTGCCGCTATGTACACTAAGAGATTCTGTGATTACTTAATTAGGTTCAATCAAACTAATCAAGCATACAGTGCATAGGTTATTTATTGAAAATTAGGTGGTATAACATTCCAAGGGTTACATCGATCAGTTGTTCGTGAAAAAGACTCGATTAGAAAAAATGCCAATACACACACACACTCCTCGTGTGCCTTCACTGCAATCCAGAAGGACGTATGACTTTCAAATGAACGCTGCAGTAAACGTTGCCGTGTTGCCTTATCAAAACTGAATGAGTTCAGCACAAGGCAATACGGTTATGAAGTGTCGGGGACGCACGTATACCCGAGTGACGTCAGACGAAACTTATCGGAAGTCGGCGGTACACATTCAGAAACTTTACCAAGGTTATCATCCGCTCAGTGTATTGTGTCTTGTCGTAAGACATGGCGGCTGCATGTAAAGCGAAAGTCTATTTTGCTTCTGTTTGCCGTTTTTCTGACCGTGATTCTATTGCTTGAACTTTTATGAACAGCCTAATTTAATATGGTAAGTGAATACTCACTTCCTCAAAGTTAATGAACCTTCTAGGCAGTGTAGCTGGTTATGTCAGGACTGGCCGGTGCCTCTGTGACTGCCTGTCGACTTGCAGTCAGGTACCAACCATGAATGTTCATGTAGCTACTATCTTTTACAAAGATAGACCTTAATTTTTAATTTCGCGTTTTATTTACGACATTCCTGCACCAAGATTGTATGTTTTATAGTAAGAATTTACGCATTTGCATTGCCTCCAGATCATGATGGATGGCTGTAAACATACAGTCATAAAAACTTACCTAACTACATACAATTTGATTTGAATGAAGTTCGAGCAAAATGCAAATTTAAAAATGTCTATCGTTGTAACTGATAGTACCTACTGTGTACTAACAATGTCCAAAGAACATTGCGGCCTGCAGGCTTCTTGAACCCCTGCTAACTGTTTCGTAGGTACCTCTATCAAGAACTCAGGCTGAATATTTTGTGCTAGACTGGTCAAAGACTTAGTTCTATTTGCTGCTAATGCAATACCTACAATGAGTATAAAGTGCTGCCATCTCCAAACTGTCTTATAGGAATACGCACCAACTTTTTGAATTAATAACAGTTTCATCTTTTTGCAAACTGTCAACAGTCAGCAGAACTTTTGCCTGTTTCTATGGAAACTTTCCTTACTAAATCTATTCTCCCGGGGGGGGAGGGGGGGATTGTACTTCTAATCTGAAAGGCCAACATTTTAGAAACTACTGGAGGTTTGAATCATGTATATTCCTGCCTATGAGTGATTGCCCTTAACATCAGGAAAGAAAAAGTCTCAACACTGTTGTAGAATGGAGAAGCCTCTCATAATTATTAGATTGCTCACAAAGTGTGCCAATTGCATAATTGTGGTTGTAAATTTCCAATTTTTGCCATAAATTACAGAGTAGCTAAAAATCAAGTTATTTATGGGATTGCACTAAGGTCAGTCTAGATTCTGTGCTCTAGGTAGTGGCAAAACGTCCTTTGTGTTTTATAACTATGCTCTGCATTTTACTATAATTCCATTTTTGTTTTGTCAACTTACCTTATATTGCTTATGCCAATTATCAATGTTCCAAAACGTACCTAGGTTGTTACCATTATTTTGCGGCATAATTGCATTTTGGCGACATCAATTTATACAACATTCCACTGAGTCATGAATTCATATGTAACTATTCTGGGGGGTTGTAGTTGTGCTTTGGGTTTTCATGCAAGTGGCTTTGGGTTTGTTCTCTGGAAGCCAATGGTGCGCATCCCTTCCAGCATCTGCCTGTTGTTGTTCTGCGCAGTCTTTGTAGGTGCTGGCACGCATTGCTGTGCTGGCCTAATCTCGCTTCGTGCACCTGACGACGGGGTATGCTGAGCCCTCAGTGGGGCTTCCAAGGTAAGAATCTGTGTTATAGAACAAGGGATACTCATGACAAAGTTTGGGTCAAGCTTAGAGGGCGAAGCTTAGTTGCCACGGCATTGGGGACCAATCCCAATTGGTGCAGATTTTGAGGCACATAGGGAACAAGAGAGGGTATCAACCGCAAGGGCGTTGAGATAGGCTAACACTGTGCTTTTTTTTTAAAGGACGTGTTGAGGAGAACAATATGCAGTAGGCAAAAGAAGTGAGACAAAAACTTCAGGAACTCGGGGGTCGTTTATGTGCAACAAACCCAAGTGTTTGGAATTGTGTCGGCAAGACTGCAACATAAAAAAAGTCAAGCAAAACTGTGATTGTGGTAGAATCAATTCCATACTCACTTGATAGAACAAAAAGTACCTTCATAAGCAGCCACATACAGGACATCAATTAGCTACAGCAATCATATTCAGGCCTGGAGTGCCGCCAAACCAACCTAACGGGATTACTATCATTTGCTGATAAACCAGACAGCTGAAAGGTGGGATAAAGGAAAAAGCTGTACGGGTGAACAACAGGACACTACCAAAAGAAATATCCCTAAATTTATGCCTTTCATTGTGTCCTGCACTAACCGCATGCCCACTTACGAATTCTTATTCAAAGAATTTTCTAGTTTAGTGTTTGAACTGCAAGTTGGAGTCGACGTGGCACAGTGTATTGTTGTTGGGTAGAAAGGATGTATATATAGCTCTAATGTTTATTATTAAATGTTGCATTAGAAGCCGTCGTTGCTGCAACATTATTGACATAGGCAATTGTGAACCTGTTAGGTACTTTTTTGATGAAACGAATGCTCACCTAATATTAGTAAATGGCTATAGCGTCGACCGGGGTGACTGCTCGCACCCCCCTTTTGGGCACCAAGACGTCAAAAATGTCACCGTTTGACTACAGGTCTTGAAAGAGCAGGTCTTTGTTAGTACGTATCAGCTACTTATAGAAATTCTATACGCGCACAGAATTTATGAAAAATCGCCAAAGTAAAGGTGTGTTTTTCAGGTCCCCAAAAATTTTGGTTTGGAAAAATTGACGTTCTGCAAACTTTGATGCTGTGGCTAGAGTTTCCATTGGATTACGGCCAAATTTAGTGGTGATACTTGGAATATAGTGTAGTTCGTTGCGTAAGAAGGATTTTGGGAAAAGATGTAAACTTTTGTAGATATATACGAATATACAACTGCGGGGAGTCACCCCAGGTGAAACAAAAATCGGGGGTGACTCCCCGCACCTATTTTGTTATTAAATATTTTAGTTTTTCTTCAATGAAAAGTAATCAAGTGCAATTCTACACACATATGATGACATTTGGAAGTAAATGACCCACAATAATGACACCACAGCTAATTTCAATATGCGTAACTAATTTTATAATGACCCAATTTTTTCAACACACGGTGACATATCTAGGCCTAAGTGTTAACTTATGTTTAATGCTCAGGAACAAAAATTTTCATCACATTTTTATATCAAGACAACAATCCCTTACCTAGCATGACTTGTATTCATGTTAATGCAATAAGTTTGCTATAGAATTGACATATAACATTTTTTACATGTTTTATCATAATATTAAAAAATATTGTTTTTTCATAATATTTGCTCATTTACTGATACTTTAAGGTCATAATTAGTTTAGGATGTGGAGAAATGACTTCCAGTGAAGTTAGATTGCAATTATTGAAGGAAAACTTTGTTTCCCGCGACAAAATCGGGAAAAAAAATCCTTCGGCAGTCTGGTATGACGGCAGCAAAAGACGAGCATCAGAAACACCTGTCACAGGCGTAATATTTGACGGTAAATTTTATTTTAAGCAACTGATATATACTAATATAGGCACGCTCTATCTATTGGTACTGTCAAACTTTCAATTTGAGTTTCAATTATTGATATATGGGGGGTGCGGGGAGTCACCCCCGATTTGAGGTCGTAGCTCGCCGCACTGTTTTTTGTAAATAATTTTTTTTGGTTAATGATAGAATGTTGAAACTTATGGTGCTCCATGGTCATAATAGTTGCTATACACACCGTAAATAGGAAGTTTCTCGGCTGCGTACTTTCTGAGTTATTTTAAAGTATGCGCAAAATGCGGGGAGTCACCCCGGTCGACGCTACCCTATCAAACTATCGAGTTCATAGTCCAGTTATTCAACCTCCCTTTACTAAGTTATCAGTTCTGCATGAACTCCTTTGACTGTGTTTTTAAATCTTCACCCTTCTTTCACTCGCCAGGCTATTTTATTCTGCCACTCTATGGTAGCATTGATTGTCCCGCGAGATAGCTGTGAAAGTAAGTGGATCGACTATTTAGGTGCGTATGTATATAACTCTGTGTCCTCTATTGATTGTGTCACCTTCATTTCTTAATTTCTTGACATTTGAGACAAATGCGCTTCTAACAATTACAATCAAGCTCAGCTATAAGATGGTGTTCCACTTGCAAAACAGTTGTACCTATGAAAATATACTCAATTCTTCCTAACAAAATGAGGTAACCAGAGCACTGTACCGCTGCCAATTTAAAGGGTGAAGCGTGACTGTTTGCTTTTGCCAATGCAGATAAATTGTCACTTATTTTGAGAAAATGGACATTTAATTGCTACAGCTTTGCTGAAAATAGGTGAAGCCTCTGTGAGATCTCAATTTTCCTATGAAACATTGTTTATAAGTGTTCACAAGTGTCATAAGACAACATCAGGTCTTTTGACCTGCACTGGGTTGCCTTTAGATGGTTCTTATCTTTGCAGCCCCTCCCAAGGGCTCAGCATACTCCGTCGTTGGGTGCACGGAGCCAGGAGAGGCCAGCACACTCATGGGCACCAGCACCTACTAAGACTCTTCAGAACAACAACGGGAAGATGCTAGAAGGGATGCGCACCATTGGCTCCCAGAGAACAAACCCAAAGCCACTTGCAGGAAAACCCAAAGCACAACTACAACTCTGTAGAAAACCATGAAAGCAAATACATGTAGCTACATAGCTATATATTTTTGAAAAAAAAAAACAGAAACAAGCAACAGGACAAATCACACCACAGACTCGCCAACACGACTGGGCATGCAAGACCCTAGCCCTCAAACAACCTATTCCTCATAAGCTCAGTTAACCCTGCCATGAAAGCAGAAATGGTAGCAGACTCAACAATAGCAACAGGCAGCTCATCCCATATCCTAATGCATCAAACATTAAAAAAAACTCCTTGCCACATCCACAGAGCAGCGAGGCCATCAAGAGCTTGTTCTGATGTCCCCGTGTCCTACCATCCAGCAACCTTTGGAACAGAATGGACAAATCAAAACCCTTTGTGTCACAACACAGCATTCTTCAATACTTTATGAAGTCACTTCTCAGTAACCTGTGCTTGATTAAGAGCAAATTGAGAGCTATCAGCCTGTCTTGGTAGGACATCTCAAACAGACAATAGGCCTTTCTGGTCCACCTCCTCTGAACAGGCTCAAGCAACTTCACATCCTGGACATATCAAGATACTACACACAGGAGCAGTAATCAAGAATGGGCCTGACATGTGCCACAAAGAGTGACCATAAAATTTGGGCTTCTATTAACTGTCAATCTAAGCAAATCACTATAAAGACCAGCAGCTTGTCTCACAACTTCTCTGACATGGCCTAAAACTCAAGACCAACATCCATATGAACTCCAAAATTGCTATGAACTTGGACAAGAAAATTAGGTCTGAAGAAGGTCTAAGGCATCATTGTCTGTGTATTTTCTGCTTTAATAGACCAAGAAAGAGAAAGTTTGTAGAAGGAAATAGCATCCAACTATGATAGCTACTCGAAACAATTCAAATCAGCACCTGAAGAGAAAGCTACCAATCTATGATGATGTTGATCAGAGATTGTTACAGTTACATTCCTCGTTGAAAAAATGCTGGGCACTGTTTTGCAACGAACAGGTACCAATGCTGGGCATCTCTTTCATCGTGCTAGTGCCAATGCCAGGCACTAAATTAATGTATGTGTGTCAATGCCGGACACAGTTTTTCACAAATATCTCACCTTTGTATCTCACCTTTGCAGCCCCAACAGCCCCGCCAACAGGGCACGCAGGCATGGGAGGCAGTACACCTCACTGCGCCAGCAATCAAATTGAACAGCACTGTACAAGTACTGCAGCAGGACGCTGGTCGGAATGCGCTCAATAGGTCCAAAGAAAACGAAACAATGAAGACAGTCAACAATTGCACACAACCGTTGACAACACAAACAAAGCAACAACATCACATCAAATTTAGTCTAGCAAAACTCATACAACACTGCCCCCAATTCCTCCGCCAGGGCCCTCTTGAAGCCGCAAAGTGAATCACACTGCACCACATCAGCAGGCAGCCGGTTCCAAATCTGCACACAGCGAGAATAAAAGAATCTCCATTTATAGTCAGTCTGACAGCGAGGAACCACCAGCTTGAAAAGATGCCCACGTGTGCCAACATCCGGAGCTCTCTCAAACAGAGCAGACAAACCTGAATCAACAGAACAATGAAAAATCTTCCAACACTTCACAAGATCAGAAAGCAACAACATCACATCAAATTTAGTCTAGCAAAACTCATACAACACTGCCCCCAATTCCTCCGCCAGGGCCCTCTTGAAGCCGCAAAGTGAATCACACTGCACCACATCAGCAGGCAGCCGGTTCCAAATCTGCACACAGCGAGAATA
>SDVV010018308.1:0-13788 GCA_016164225.1 Gammarus roeselii
TACAACAAAGAAGCAACACATCAGGACAGGCACAAACACACACCCACACACAAACACGCACCACAACCCACCACTCCAGCGCCACAGCAAAAAGCAGACAAATCCAAAGCCAGGACGCCAACTCGCTGCAGAAGAACCCCAAACTAAACAAACTCAAACAGAGTATCACCCAAAAACTCCGCAAGCGACCTCTTGAATGCAGCCAGGGAATCTGACTCCACCACAGAACTCGGGAGGCTGTTCCACAACTGAACACATCGTGCTCCAAAGAACCTCCTCTTGATGTCCGTATTACAAGCCGGCATCAAAAGCTTATAGGGATGGCCCCGAGTTCTTGCATCAGGAGCTCTCCGAAAAATACCCCCAAAGTCGACGCCACCATCCAACCTGCAGGTCAGGTGAGCCTGGTCCCAGTGGTCATAACCCAGGTTGGTGTGCGCAGAGTTGATGTTGGTTTGGCAGGCTCCATGACCTTGCCACTTGAACAATTTTGGTGGGCATTTTGTCATTGCTTAAATGTTGGAAGATTTTTAACTGTTCTTTGGATTTGGGGCTGTCTGCTTTGTTTGAGCAAGCTCCAGGTATTGGCACGCATGTTTATTCATTCAAGCTAGTGGTTCCTTGCTGTAGGACCGACTATAAATGCAGATTCTTTTATTTATGCTGTATTCAGGTCTGGAACAGTCTGTCCTCAGATGTGGTGCAGTGCAATTCCCTCCATGGCTTCAAGAGGACCTTGGCTGAAGAGTTGGGGGGGGGGGGATGTTGTATTAGTTTTGCTAGGCATAACAGATTTGCTTATGTGGTTTTGTTTCTGTGTTTTGACAGTAGTGTGCAATTTTTGACTGCCTTCAGTGTTTTTTGTTTGGCTTATTAGGCGCAATCCAACCAGTGCCCTGCTGCAGTTTTGATGCCGTGTTGTTCTTTAGGTTGCTTACGCACTAAGGTATACTGCCTTCCATGCCTGCAAACCCTGCTGGTGGGGCTGTGGGGTGCAAAGGTGAGATGCTTGCTGCTGGCTAGTACTATGTCTGGTTATTGGTACTGTTATTGGTACCACAAAAAAGTCAGTTCATGATGGAGAATGGATGAAGCGCTAGTTTAATAGTTTATTTTCTTTTTACATATTCAAGTATTTAGATGTCCTTTCATAATCTAATTAATCTTCAGATTGGCTGGTGTGGTTTTCTAGCACAGACTGCATTCTATGATTGTGCAAGAATCAAGTGTAATACTAGTCACCTCTGCAGCCCCCTTCAGTAGCCCACAGACCATCAAGGAGTAACCAAGCTAGAGAAGGCCAGCACAGCCCTGCATGCAGTATAATATTGAGAACAGTTATGTGAACACAGATTTAAGCACTGGAATTGTGCACTGGTGGCAATCATATTGACAAACGGCATGCATTAGAAATAGAAAAAGTGTCACAATACAAAAAATGGTCCTGCCCATTGTACAACATAGGATATGTAGCTACATTGAGACATTGAGTTTGTTCACACACGGTTTTGAGACACAGCGTTCACGTACGGTTTATTAACTGTATCACTCTCATTTTCCCTATTGAAGTTTTCACTGGAATTTATCATACCATAGGGCTCATTAACTGAGGAAGCGCAGTTTTACTGACGAGAGGAAGAAACATTTTACTGGCAAGGAGGAGGTGAGGTGAGGTGAGGTGAAGTGAGGGAGACCTGAGATGGGGCAAGACAGATACAAAGTTCTCTGAATACGCCCTGTGCTAAGCACCTACTTCTGCTTTTATTTTTGTATCTTTTTTCATGGTGCTGAAACTTATTTTATTGTGCTAAAACCTATTATATTGTGCTGAAACTTTTTAATGTGGAGTTTGATCAAAAATAAATGGAATTTCCTATTGGCCCAAACTTGGTTGCCTTTTGGTAGCGAGAGGATTAGTTTTGAAGTAGAACGTCTAAGAGAGTTTGTGTGCTATTTCGTTTTTTTTTACAACAACATGAAATGGAACGGCTTAACTATTTATCGGCAATTTATGTAGATCTTATCAAACCGCCACTTTGGCATTTTGATTGTATTGCTGTTTACAACTTCTGCTGGAAGTTAGTTCCATTCTTCGACAACTCTATATGTGAAGAAATTGCGCGTAATGTTGAGTGAGGAACGTTTTTACAATGATTTTCTATCCATCGTTCCTAGTCACTCTGTTTGTATCTAGAGTGAAAAGGCGCTTGGTCGACGTTTTCCTTACCCTTCATAATCTTCCACACTTCTATCATGTTGCCTCTGACTCGACGTTTCTCTAGCAAATAAAGATTGAGTTTCACGAAGCCTGTCTTTCTACGGTTTAATTCCGCAGCAAGGGGATGAGTTCGGTAGCTCTATGTTGAACCTTCTCAAGTTTAATAACATCTTTTCTAAAACATGGTGACCAGAATTGAAGGGCATACTCGAGATGCAGTCTAACAAATGCATTAAATAATTTGAACATACTGTGCTGGTTTTTGTAAGTGATAGTGCGGGATATCATACCTAGCATTTTGTTGCTTTTCTTGGCAGCATCGTTACATTGCTTGCTGCTTTTTAAGTTGTTACTAATGATGACACCTAAATCTCTCTTTTCGGTGATGGGAATAAGTTTTTTCCAGACATTGAATATTCCTGTTTGAGGTTATGAGGACCTATGTGCATAACTTTGCATTTGTCGACATTAAATTTCATTTGCCACTTTTCTGACCAACCGACAATTTTGTTCGTCTAGTTGGATCTGCTGACACTCAAGTTCAGTTTGCACTTTTCCTCCGATCTTAGTATCGTCTGCAAACTTGCTAATGTTTGAGAGTATGTTGCTATCAAGATCTGTAATGAATATTATAAAGAGAACTGACCCTAACACGGATCTTTGAGGCACGCCGCTTGTAAGGTTTTCCCAGGGGGAGGAAGCTCCGTTAAGTACAACTTGCTGACGTCTCCGTAAGTCAGCATTTTATCCAGCTATTAAGCTTGCCTCAAATACTGATGCTGTGCAATTTACTAATTAAGGGCTTGTGATGGACTTCATCAAAGGTCTTTTGAAAGTCAAGGTAAATGATATTGATCGGAGATTTTGTGTTGTGGATTTTGATTATATTTCTGAAAAAGAGTAGCAGATTTGTGAGACAGGAACGGTTGTGTCTTGAGCCATGCTGTGAGTCACCAATCAATTTGTTTGATTCTAAGAATTCTGTAATTTTATCCGTTATCAAACTTTTCATCAACTTGCTAATGACTGAGGGGAGACTAATTGTACGACGGTTGCTGGGACACTTTTTGTCCCCTATTTTAAAAATTGGGGTAACATTGGCCTCTTTCCATTTAGAGGGGCAGGTGCCCTTTGTGAGAGATTGGGTGAAAATGTTTGATAAATGTTCAGCAATTTTGTTTCTAGTCTCTTTTAGAATTCTAGGATGAATTTGGTCTGGACCTAGAGATTTGGTGACTTTCAATTTATCTATAGCTAGATATATTTAATAACTTCGGCTGGGGAAGAATTCACTGTGATGAGGGCTTCAATTTGTTTTGCCGCTACAATATCCTCAGGATTAGGAATATCCTGATTCTCTAACATAAATACAGAGCAAAAGTATTCGTTGAGTAGAACACTCATTTTGGTGTCATCCGTTTCTAGCTCACCAACATTGTTCTTGAGAGGACCCATTACAGATTTTACTTTGTTTGCTCAAATATAACTAAAAAAATTGTTTCGGATTAGTTTTGGCATTGACAGCAATTTCATTTTCATAATCTTTCTTTTTATGTTTCAGGACCCTCTTTAGATCTCGTCTGCTAATTTTGTATTCATTTTTTGCTACGTTGTCATGTGGATGTCTGCTTAACCGAATGCTCTGCTTTCTTTTGTGAATGAAGGCGCTGCAATTCTCCTTTCCAGTACTTGGGCTGATAGGCTGTTGTTTGCCTGTTTTTGCGCGGGAGATGCTCATGTTCGATATTTTCCAAGCGCAGTCAGGAAATAGTCAAGCAATTGATTGACATCTTGTCCGAGTGTTATATTTGCTGACGTTATTGACTCTTAAGCCATCAAAATTAACTAATCTGAAGTTAGGGACATTTTTGCAGTTTGTTGATGTTTTCAACTCGAGCTCTATCTTAAAACGGATACAGTTGTGGTCACTAGTTCTGAGTGGTTTGCCTACTTTGACGTTTGTGACATGAGTTGCTTGCACTAAAGAGGGGATCAAGAATGTTGCTACCTCTTGTAGTTGTCTTCACCATTTGGGTCATGAACTTATCGTCTGCAAAATCAATCAGACGTTGGCCGGTGGCAGTACATTTGTCTGATTCCCAATCAATGTTGGTGATATTGAAGTTGCCAAGCACAATACTGTGTTGTGACAACATCAACTAGGGTGTTGTAAAGATCGATATCATCTGCAACCTTGATTTTGGGGGGCAATAGACAAGAGTGATTTGACATTTTATATGTTTGCCAACTACTTTGATTGATACTATGTCGTGCCTGTTGTTTGGAATGGTGACTTCTTATATTTGCCGAGTGTTTTTCACAAGAAACGGCACTCCCCCGCCCTCTCGGCCTTGTCTATGTGAAATAGTGAGTAACCGGGAAGAGTAAATTTGCCTAAATAATGCCTGGTGCTCGATTTCATCCATGATTCTGTGATAGCTTTTATGTTCATACTTTCATTCAATGCAAGGATACCTAATTCTTCGATTTTGTCTCTGAGACTTCTAGCCTCACGTAGTAACATTTGAGAGTACCATTAATCACATTGACTTGATTTACTTGACTTATTTTGCTTCTACTCTGAGGTCTTGTGTCGGAGCCAAGACTTTCGCTTTTGTTTATACGGGTTATACAAGTGGAGCTGCGACTACTGCCTCTAACTCGGACTGGATTGATGACAGGAACTTTTTTGCTAGAACCTGAGGTGGTGTTTTGATGGGCACTTGTATTTGTTGTGTATCACATGTTGTAATGGGCACAGGTCGCTGTGTCATTTTGTCAGGCACTGCTGGCAGAGTTGTTGGTATGATATCGCTTACAGCTTTTGACTTATTTTTGTTGACAAGTCCAGCGCCAATGTTTTTAAGGATGTTTTCTATAGTATCAAGTCCATACGTGTTAATGCGAGCCTTGTTGGTAATTCTATTAAAGTTATAGTACTCTGAGTCAATCATTGTATCCTAATGATCGAAGAAAGAGGTATTCTGGGCTTTGCAGAAAGTTGCTAGGCAATTGTTAAGTAAAAGCATCTTGCTTAACTTATATCTACTTTGGTTTGTATGGGGCGGGATGCCAGTGACATGAAGGTTTGCCTGTGAAGGTTTGATGTTGTTTAGCATGACTTCATACCTTTTCCATGTCGATTCTGTCTGCGTCACGTCTTTAGCTTTGACTTGTATTAAAATTCGCTTAGATGAATGTATCCTTTCCTCTGCGATTATGCCTGCAACCTTTTCAAGTTTTAAATTGGTTTTGCCGAGTATTTTCAGTTGAGTTCTCCCTTTTTGCTGATTTGATTTCAAGGAGGTGACATTGTAATCACCAATCACAATAATTTCCACTGTATTCAGACAGTCCATTTCATCAGGCAATAGCTACATTGAATCGGTTACGTGTATTGGGTCCAAAGGGGTGAGATTGTGGTCCGATGTGTGTTGCATTGTCACAGCGTGGCTGCCTCCTACTAACTACAGTTGAGTACAGTGCCTTGCTATCTTTGACTGAGTTTACTTTTACTGTTGGTTTAATACAATCATTTGTCTCAGCGTCTCGAGTCAAAAGATTCTTGGCGAGTTTGGAGTGTAGGTGCACTTGGAGTTTGTTCACTTGATTTTGGGTGGCCTCAACAGTTTCTTTGACAGCTGCTAATTTGCTGCTTATCAGATCTTTAAATTCATGGAATTGTTTCAGCACGTTTTCCAATTTCAATTCAACAGCTATCAATCGGGTCTCCCTGTTGACTGACTCTGTTATGGATAAGCCATTGGATGAGACTGTCTCTGTTTTGGATAAGCCATTGAAGGCATGACTGATTTGTGCTTTCAGTTGTTTGATTTCTCTGCCGCTTTGCAAAATTTACAGCACAATGTCTTGCATTCCCCATTTGAGGGACTGTTACGCAAAGTCCTGGCAGAGAAAGAAAAACTTTAGCAATCCATTAGTTTGGGGGCGCAGGAGGTGTGGCAGATGCAACATTCTAGCTTAGCCTGAACCATTTTGGACTGTTAAAGAATTTACGGTTGGGAAAATGGACCATTAGCCTGAGTTCTATTTCTTGTGATTTCTTGTAGACAGCAGATATGAATGCAATACTATAATTAGATGCGGGATGTGATGATTATGTCGACAATTTGAAAACGGAATTAAAACGGGAATAAGGCGAATGAAAGTCGGATGCGCGGATTGTCGGATGCGCGTTAGCGCAAGGTTACTTCCTATTGCAAGATTTGGGTTGAATGCAAAGGTAAACTAACTTATAGCTACTCCCATCTGCTTCTCAATAAAGGAATGATATCATGGTCCTGGGCACCAACCTTGTACCAGACATGACCGGTGGAGTATCAGAAGATGACGAATAAATAATTACAGTTCAGTAAGTGGGGTGTTGTGAAATCGCAGCACAATTCTAAGATGCAAGATGTAAAGTAGTAAAATATGATATATGTGGGCAATAGCTGATTGTATGCGCGTAGTAGCTGATTGTACTTGAGTAATGGCTGATTGTACTTGGGTAATAGCTGATTGCACGCATAAAATAGCTGATTGTATGTGGGTAATAGCTGAATGTACGTGGGTAATAGCTGAATGTACACGGGTAATAGCTGATAGTACGTGGGTAATAGCTGATTGTACATGGGTAATAGCTGATTCTACGTTGGTAATAGCTGATTGTACGTGGGTAATAGCTGATTGTACGCGGATAATAGCTGATTTTACGTGAGTAATAGCTGATTGTAAGTGGGTTGTAGCTGTTTGTACGTGGGTAATAGCTGAATGTACGTGGGTAATAGCTGAATGTACGTGGGTAATAGCTGATTTTACGTGGTTAATAGCGGATTGTACTTGGGTAATAGCTTGAAAAGTGGATTTGAATATGACCTGAACAATGCAAGTACGCGTAAAAAAATGAAAAAAAATGAAAAGTATTTGATAATCTTGAAACACATGAAATAAAGCCAATAGAAAAATTGAAGCCCACTAAAAATGACCTCAATATACTGTCCTTGAAGAAATGCGTAAACAATGAATTGTGAGCTAATGAACCCAAAAACGGTATAAGAGAAAACACAAATTAAAAAGAATGGGCGAATAAGAGCAGACAACACCTTGGCGAAGTCTAGAGAGCTCTTGGACACCAGCTTATGAGTTCAAAGAAGAGATCATTAAACTCACTGGATAATTGAACGGTTAGAGAGGTAGCGTGTGGTAAAAAGATACTAGCTACAGCGCAGTAGACCACCAAGAAGCCCAAATAACTGAATGATGTGTAATATAATGAACTGCTAAAGATGAAATAGAATATCACAGATGGAAAAAAGTAAATAGAATACCATCAATGGAAAAAATTTAGTAGGGGGCTATCAAAATGTCCCAAAACGGCAGCTGAGATGTAGATATGTCAAAAATACTCTTGCAGTAACAGGAAAAGAGATGGGCTCCCTTGGATTTAACAGTTGTTGGGTAATGGCATGAAAAGTAACCTATAAAAATAATCTTGGTCATATACTAATGAAGGCAACAAACTTATAAGGAATCCACTCAGACGTGAATTAATTGAAGCTAGCGGCTAGGGGATTGAAGCAAATAAAAAAATTACCTTGATGAACAGTCTTAGAAAAATGCGCGAGGCAATAATTTGGGGCACGAGAACAAAGGATAATGAACACATAGAGGTAATCTAATGGGACATGAATAAAAGCTAATAAGCTAGTAAACGCAAACTAATACACACAAAAAAAAACATCTAAATAATTACCAGCTCATAGGCCCAGTGCAGTGATCAACCAACACACTGAATTATTGGATGGTGAGAGAGGTAGCTTGTGGGGAAAATGTACTATATATAGACACAGGGTAATAGTACACTAGGGAAGAGTCTTGAGATTTGAGAGCATATAAAATCAAGCTAATATGACAAAGTAGTGAGCAGCATATTCAGTGAACATCTAAATGAAAGAAGAATGAGCTTGTCATGAAAATACACTCAGCACACGATCATGCTAATGAGACCCAGTATTGAGCAACATTCACTAAATATTCAAATGATCAAAGAATGATGTTGTTCAAGTACAGTTCTATTGCTTGTGTTAAAATTTGCATTGAAACAATTTCACTAAGGCAGTTTTCTGCAGCTAATAAAATAGTTGGCAATTAGAACTTTTCTTCTGACACTGTTCTTACTTAATACAGTTTATGATGTATATTGCCTTGTCACAAAGCAAATGCTGGCAGGAAACACGTAAATATTCCACTGTCTTGCAGATAGCTTCAGATGTAACATCTAAAAGTACCATGTAAAATGTTATTGTGTTACTGGTTGCCTACTGACTTCCAACAACATGTCAATAATGGCAACAATATATTCCAAGTATGGATTTTTACATATTATTATTAACACTGCCCTGAAAGAGTCTGGTTGAGCAATTTGAAGCCCCCGTCTTTGAAAGGGCCGCAGTATGCGGTGTGCGGTGAAGGAATGAACGGCAGCGTAGTGGAGGATGAGAGGCCGTTGAGGTTGGTAGGAGGCCGTCTTGCTGGTAGAAGGTTACACTGGCGGAAGGCTCTCACTGGTAAAAGGCTGCATTGATGATAGCCATGTTGTTGAAGGGGACTTGATGGTGCTTCTTTATCGCACTATTAACAATATTTCGGCAAGTGTCCCGGTCAGCTGTGATGGGTGTGTCAAGTCAGCTGTGCAGGCAGGAAGGCTATGGTCACTTGGGAGAGGGGGTAGTGTGTGGGGGTATGTTGGGTAGGCCGTAGGGGCAGGCTTGGGGTAAACAGGAAGTCGAGGATTTGGGGAAGGAGGGCTGGATTTTGGGGCTGTTTGGACAAAAGGAGGATTGTAGGCAGTGCTTGTTAGCTCTTCATTATTATTATTTCCCTTTTAGTGCTGTGTCCCGATTATGTGAATTTTGGTACACCCTCAATCTAGTTTCTTTTCCCTCTCGTTAGAATTCTTGATGTGAGAGGGTAAGCATCCTCAGTGAATCCTGTTGCCCTATCCTTATTTTCCTGGAGCATCCCACACCACAACCTCTCCTCAAACACGCACAGAAGGAACTGAGTGGGTGGAGCTTGATTCTGGTCGCATTGAGGAGACTGATGCTGGGAGTATGGGTTCCAGTGGCAGTTTGCTGGTGACAGACCCCATGTGGGGTTGTGATACTTCCAGCAAGAGCTCAGTGGAGTCCGTGATTCGGGCACTGGAGGAGATCATCAGGGGAGAAATTTCGGCCTTGGAGGTGCAGAGAAGGGCAAGTCTGGGGGGGATACTCCTCAATGGGGTGCGGATTCTTTGCTGCAGTCTACCTCTTAGGACGCTGGTGCTTCTGAGCAATGCTGCTTGCTGTCGACCCCACCTGCTCCTGCTGTGGATCTGCTGTCCTCCCCTTTGCAATTGGCTGCGGTGCTTGGTGGCTCTGCTGACGTGAGTGTGCAGGGTTGTGGGGGGGAAGTCTTGTGAGCAGCTGGGCTGCTGTAGCGGGCCAATTGAATTGAAACATTCCAGGAACTCGTGGTCAGTAGGAGTAACATAATGAACTGAAATATTTTGATTCCATTCAATTGATGGTAGGTGAAAATCACCCATTATGAAAACTTCCCTGCTATCACAAAAGTCCACCATAAAACTAATCAGTCTAGGATTTTTC
Organism: Gammarus roeselii; assembly: GCA_016164225.1. NCBI lineage: Eukaryota > Metazoa > Arthropoda > Malacostraca > Amphipoda > Gammaridae > Gammarus > Gammarus roeselii. The sequence goes on from SDVV010018308.1 coordinate 9,871, forward strand.
AGAAGACCATATGATGGAGGACAATAAATAATCAAACAGAAGACATCCACATCTGCAAAGTGGACAGCAGCTACATTAGGCAGTGGAGTATTGACTATCAGATACTTTAACAATTTAGCTATGTAAATTGAGACACCATGCTACTGTGATAAGTCATCAGTATCACGGAAGTTTCAAAATTTGCCAATTATAGATGGATTTGATACTTTGTGGCTCAAACTACAAAACAACTGTTTCTCTTACCTTGTTTCTAACCTTTACAGACTCCAAAGGCTCAGCGGACCCAATTGTCAGGTGCATCAAGCCAAGAGAGGCCAGCACAGCGGTGCGCGCCAGCACCTACAAGGACTCCGCAGAAAAACAAACAGGAAGATGCTTGAGGGGATGCGCACCATTGGCTTTTGGAAAACACTCTCAAAGTTGCTCATATGAAAAAAACAAAAAAATGAGCAACAACAACAACCAAAAACAAGCAACAGGACCACACTGCAAAACCAGCAACAAGACTGGAAGCACAACAAATGCCTAGCATTCAAATAACCTATTACCCAAGAACTTTGCCAATCCCTCTATGAAAGCAGAAATGGTAGATGATTAAACAACAGCAGCAGGTAGCTCATTCCATATTCTAATGCATCAAACAATGAAAAAACTTTCTTGCTACATCCACAGACCTGCTGGGCACCAAGAGTTTGTGCAAATGTCCCCATGTCCTACCATTCAGCAACCTTTGAAACGGAATGGACAATTCAAAACCCTCTGTGTCACAACACCAAATTCTCCAATACTTTATGAGGTCACTTCTCGGCAACCTGCCCCTGATAGAAAACAAATTTAGAGCTATCAGCTTGTCATGGTAGAACACCTCAGACAAACCATACACCTGTTTGGTCCACCTCCTCTGAATAGATTTGAGAAAATTCTCGTCCTGGACATAACCAAGATTCCACACACAAGAACAGTAGTCAAGAATGGACTGGACATGCGTTGCAAAGAGTGTGACCATAAAATCCGGGCTTCTGTTCACTGTTGACCTAAGCAAATCCCTACAAAGACCAGCAGCTCGTTTACAACCTCTCTGACATGCCAATAAAACTTGAGACCAACATCTACATGAACCTCTAAATCATGCTGAACTTTGACAAACTTTATATGAGCCCTCCCCAAAAGTGTAAGCAACACCCGGACCAATCCATTCAGCAAAACGTCTTCTAAAATGTAAAACGACACACTTGCTTGGGACTAATGAAAAATTACACAAAGAGGCAGTCCAAAATACTCTTTCAAGATCCCCTTGCAAACAGACACACCATCAACAAAATCATGATGCTGGAAAGACAAATTTTGAAATCATCAGCAGATGCGCCAAACTTAGACACTAGGCCATTGGTTTAAAAAAATAACATAATTGAGAAAAAGGATTGGACCCAAAACAGAGCCCTGAGGCAACCCACTCAGAACATCTCTCAGCTTACTATTCACTCCATCAACGACTACACACATAACTGTAGAATCGAGAAAACCATCAATCCACTTCAACAAAACCTGAGAAACTTCAAGAGCTTGCATCTTCAGAAGCAAATTGGGATGGGATACATCATCAAAATCCTTTGCAATATCAAGCAAAGCCATACCCACAACCAAGCCGGCATCAACAGACTTAACTACATCCGAATAGACCAGCAAACATTTGACCTTCCGTTGATCTTGCCTTCCTAAATCCAAACTGCTAGAAGAAAGGAGCTGGTGAGACTCTTATTAGTCCAACCTCTTTGCAGCAATAATCCTCTCCACTGACTTGCAATGAACAGAAGTAAGGCTAACTGGACCATGGTTTAAGGGATTATATCTAGATTTACTTTTAAAAATTGGAATAACCAATGAAGTTCTCCATGCATCAGGGAGCAATCAACTCTGCTGAGAAAGGTCAAAGATTATAAAGAGAGGCTGTGTCAGTTGCACAGCACACTCCCTCAGCAACTTTGGGTGAAGCCCATCCATGCCCACTGCCAAACTAACATTGAGCCCAGACGGAACGTCATAGGCATTCTGAGACCTTATGAGAAACCCGCTCATTTTACCATCAAATAACTGGAAATGAGCAAGACAGGCAGGAAAATCTGCTCTATATATATACGCCAGAGAAGGCAGACAACAGAAGCTCAGCCTTCTCCAGCCGATTGCACACAATCTGCCCACCTGCGTCATGAAGTGGTCCAACACCAGGACAGCCTTTCTTCTTCCTTTGTATGTAAGCATGGTAAAGCTTCAAGGAATCATAAATCAGTTGCATAAGGTATCCCTCGTACTGAGATCTGCTGGATAAAGCATGATTTTGAAATGGATAGTTGAGATCAAGAAAGATAACAAGTGATTCCAAAGTATTTTGGTCATTCCTGCCAAACCTCCTCCTTGAAATCTTGTACTCATCCCAGGCATTTGGTCTCCTCACCCTCAACCTGTGGGGAGGCCTGACAGACCATGGTACCCTAAAAGAGTCTCCAGCAAGAGGCACATGTAAGTCTATCAGCCTCTGCAGTATAGTAAGGAACAGACTAGTGGCCTCTCAAACACCCAGGTAAACAAATTAGGCCAATCAATTCTCCACAACGCTTTGGAAACTGAGCCGTCTACAACATTTTTTTAAATTTTGTTTTTATTTTTCCAAAATGGCACTTCTCTGTCTTGAAATATTTTTATCCTCTTTTGATGTATCTTTTATGGGGGTGATTCTCCAACATGCAAATGCTCTGCCATGAATACATTGCATTTCAGTATTTTGTGGTACAAATTGTACAACAGCACCATATGGTGAGCTCCATGATGATCTATTGCCATGTCCATCAGCTGAAAATTTCTTGCAATGTGAGCTGCATGTGAAAAATCCAAAGTTTAGCCTAGCGTTGACTGGGTGACCGCAGTTTTTAGAAACTTTGTATTTAGCTACTGTGTGGATCTATAGCTTTTATCATGACCATAAAGCACCATAAATTTCAACATTCTATCATTGACCAAAATCAAGGGTGATTCCCCTTCAGAAATGGGGTGATTCCCTGCACCCTCCACATATCCATAATTGATATGCAATTTAAAATCTTGAGGGTACAAATAAAATGAGCATGCTATTATACTATGTAGCTATATATCAGTTGATAAAAACAAAATTGTATGAAATTATTTCTTGCCCAACAGGTCATTTTGATACCTGTCCTCTGCTGCAGTTGTTCTTGACAGTTGGAGATTTTTTTTTTCATCCAAGGAAATAATTTTTTTTCTTCAATAATTGCAAACTAACTTTACTGGAAGTCATTTATCCATATCCTGGAATAATTTTAATAGTGGAGCATTATTAAAAAATATATTTTGAAAAAAACAATCGTTTTTAAAAATATGATATAACGTTTAATTAACATGGTAGCTATTTTTTCAGTTCTTTAGCTATCTAATTGCATTAACATGAATTCAGTGCATGTTAGGTATTATATTGTTACCTCAATATGAAGGCATAGATATCATGAAAAAAGTGTTCTCTTAAGTGTCAAACAGAAGTTTACACTGAGGCCTAGACTTGTCACCCTGTGGTATAAACAGCAGGTCATTATGAAATAAGCTAAGCATTTTGAGATTAGCTGTGGTGTTATTTTTTTAGGTCATTAACCTATTTCTATACTTTCAGATGACATTATAGCTACGTGTTTGAAGAATACATTAAATATTTTTCAATGTAGAAAAACCCGAATATTTAATAATAAAATATGTGTGAGGAAGCACCCCCAATTTTTTTTACAATCTGGGGTGATTCTCTGCAGTTTTATATTTGTATATGTTTACAAAAATATAGGTAGCTACATTTATTTGTGTTTGAAGAATACATTAAATATTTTTCAATGTAGAAAAACCCGAATATTTAATAATAAA